>JAUCMT010000036.1:6088230-6100088 GCA_032357475.1 Enteromius thamalakanensis
GCTTGGAACCTCAGCTGAGGTGGTACTAAAAAAAGGACCAGGTACAAGGTACTGTTCCCAGTGGAAAACTCCCCAAAAGTGAGCTGTACTGAACCGTACCATAACGTACTATGCAGTGGAAAAGACCCATTAGTGTCTTTTGCACTGATAAGATAAAAAGACCCAAGTAACACGGGCATGAAAGCCGACCATAGAGAGGGATATATATATATGAAATCAGCATTTCTGAATGGTTTCTTATGTATCATGTGACAATGAAGACTAAGCAATAACTAGTTTTGCGATCACATTTTACATTACATTTGTTGTGTTATTTCAAAATGTCATAATTGTTCATATATTACTGTTACTTTATTTCTAAAAGACATTCCTTTTAGAAATATAAAACCTAGCAAATCCAAAGTTTTAAAAACGTATTTAATCTCACTTGATAAATAAAATAAAATCAACCTATTCATTTCATGAATTTAGGGTTCTGAAACAACAAAGGTTTGTAAACTTGCGTATGCCTCTAAAGTTGCCCATAAAGCTTATATTTTAAAATGCTAAATATGTTCCACACGTTACATATGTTTACTAATTACATTGCCATGAACCAAACATACCTGTGATCCACAACAGACCACTGTTTTTGGGTTCAATTGTCATTGTGATTATTTGTAGAAAACAAGACATTTTAGAAATGTAGAAAGGAGGGGAGGGAGGATGACACGGGGAAGTTAATACAAAGAGGATGAGAGAAAAGCTGAGATAGAGAGAGGAGGGAATTTGTGTTGGCACATTGCTCATGCACTACATTAGGCTGGCGTTGGGTCTGCATTCCTGCCATACTGGACTCACATACACAGGCAACCATACAGAAGTATCTGGAGAAGGTTTGATCAGGTGGATGCTTGGTGCATGTGATCACTTATCATTTGCTTTTTAAAGCAGGAAGATTAGCCTCATTCACACAGGTTTTAAAAGAGGGTTTCAGAAAATCTGGGAAGGATTTAAAAGATCTAGATTAGAAAGTTTGGAAACGTTTGAAATGGTTTTAAATATGGGCATATTCCAACTGCTACAAATAGCCAGATTCCACGAGGATTGGTTACTAAACCTCTTCTTTCAATGCTTATTTCAGCACTTTTAAAGTCACTTGGGGGTTTGAACTTAAATTCTCTGCTGAAAACATTCAGTTAGAGACTATCCTGGGCTAATTCATGGAGAACAGTGTTCCTTGAGTTCATTAGCATTTTATGAGAGTGAACGATCTGCATTCAGATCTATAAAGTAAGAGAATGTTCCTAACAGAAGGTGTGTGTTGTCTGGGCTGATTGGTCTGCTGTTGGCATCAGGGTTTGTAATCTAAATGGTAATATGGAGGACTCTCTATTTGACATGAAGGTGTGGAGGGCCATCAGCCGCGTGCTTTACAACTTCAAGTCGGCAAGACAACCATTGAAACTGCATTCAGGTTAAAGGGTGTGAGAAGTACCTTTTTTCATCAAGAAATGTTCATTGCACATCAAATCAGTATCAATCAATCACTATTATTTATATAGCGCTTTTAACAATACAGATTGTAGCAAAGCACTGAACATTATCAAATAGGAGAATAGAGTGATGGTAATGTATGATGACAAAATTAATCTATTTATTTATTAAATGCAGAGGCGGTCTCTGTAATCAAAACAATGATAATCACTAGAAATTAGGTGCCCCGATAGCGGCAAGGAACCAAAACCCCATCCATGAAAGAATGTAGGAAAAAAAGCCATCATGTGACACTAAAGACTGAAGAAGTTAGCTTTGTCATCGCAGAAAAAAAATAATTAAATATGGAAAACATTTATTTTTAAATGTATAATAATATATTACAATATTACTGTTTTAAGCTTTTTTTTTCAAATACAAAATACAGCAAATTGGTGAGTATTTACACACACAAACTAAAAATTTAGTTTATATTTACTTACTCTTACATCGTTCTAAACCTGCATAACATGATCTGTGGAATAGTTGAAAATATTTTGAAAAATGTCTGAATGTGAATGTTCAAGTCCAGTAAACTCACTTCATCATCTTATATGGCACTGACCTTGGAGTATCTTTCACTGAACCCAAATCCAATGAATCCAAATGTCACTTTGTGTTTTTGGCCATGTATAGGTGATGTTTAAATTAGTCTTTGTTGAAATCCGGTGACATGTCTCAACGGAAAGGTGACTGGACATGCATTTAAATGCTCTCTGTTGCCATCTTTGAAAAATGAAAAAGTTGAAGCAGTGTCCTTCTCTGTGGAATGAATGTTTTTTGTCCGTTATATTCAACACTTCATTTTTCAATGCTTGTTGATATGATGGGTGGATGACCTTGGATGCCACATAGCTCATCCGTAATGTATCTGGCATCCCATTACCAATATCAATTTTTTAAATGTTACTTTTAGCTAGGATATCTGCAAAACGACTAAATCGAAATTGTACATTTTTCAACTTGTGGTGCCATTTAACTGTCAAGCTCAAAGTGACAGTTAAATCCCCCTGCTTCAGTGCCAAACGGAGTGCAAAGAGCCATATTAAGTAGCAAAGGAGTATGAAAAGTCAATTCAATGGTATATTAAACATGAGAGAGGATGTAGCCCTAGAATCAGCTCTAGGAACAAATTCTGTTCTGCTAGTCATACATAAACCCAGTACAACATAACAGATGCTATGAAGAATAAATACATGAAGCCAGAGGGGTGTATTTAAGAGGCATGCATCAGCTGACAAAACAACACAGAGGAACAATTCTAAAGAGTGATAAAACCTGCCAAAAAATGTATAATTAAAAAAAGATTTAAGAAATTCAATATGAAGATAATCTATAGACAGTGATAAAACCTATCCTAAATAAAATAAAAAAATAAATGTATAATTATTATGTAATATTTAAGAAATTAAACATTAAATACATAATTGATAATCTCTAAATCTTTAAATAAAATATTATATTATCCTTAAATAAAATAGGCTTGTAAAAAATATTAATAGAAATGAAATATGAAATAAGAAACTGATAATGCCTAGTGAGATATAAAAACTATCCTGAAACAAAATAATAAATCAAAATATATAAAATAAACATTTGAATCAAAGAATATATATATTTTGAGTTTAAAATATTAAATGGATAATGAGCATAAAAAAAATATTTTAAAAAAAATGTTTTAATAAATTACACATAAAATGAGAAACATATAATACTGTACTGAATCATAAATACCTGTCTAAAATGTAAATTCAACTTTGTAAAAAATAATTTAAGAAACCTAATATGAAATAATGCACAGATAATTTATTGTGAGAGGTAAAATCTATCCTAAAATAAATTAATTAAAAGACTTAAAATGATAATCCCTAATATCCAGTATATGATCATTCTGAGCAAATTTCTAACATAAGTATGTATATTGTTTACTGTGGCGTGTAATGTGGAATATTTCCATTTATACTCTTTCATTCTCAACTCTCAACATTTACATTCATCCATTTAGCAGATGCTTTTATCCCAAGTGACTTACGAAAGAGGAACATCACAAGCTGTTTGTCATAGAGCCAACAATATTTCTATTGCACTATGCCAAACAAAGTTTATTACAAACTAGTAAACAGTACAACAGAAGTAAAATGCACAAAGGAACAGTGAGAAAACTTTTAGACTAGATAAATACACAGGGGTCATAATAAGTGGTTTTGTTTATGGTCACTAATTAGTTAAGTGCTTGCAAAAACATTCATGTTTCTCTTTCACATGCAAAATTTTGTTTTTCTTTTTTGAGCAGTAACTTTTTTCTCTCTCTCCTCTGTGACTGATCATGTCCTTGACATTTTGTCCTTGTATACTGCTTTTCCAGTCTGTGATGTGTTACTGGTTTTATGTTTGTATTCACTGCATTTGTATTTTCTCTCTGGTCAGCTCTGCAGGCTGACTGAAATTCTTTTGAGATGATGGATCCTGAGAGGAATAAAGAAAACTCAGGAGACTGACACAAAAGACACAGAGAAAAAGGAAAAATGAGAAGTGAGACGTGAAAGAAGAGAGTCTCCTTCAGGATTTACATCTGATTTCCGGTGCCAAAGGCGAATATGCAAACACACAAACACACAGTAATTAATTTCATGTGAAGCACTTGTTGATAAACTACCACTACGGTCGACTTCATAATTCCCTCAGTAATTAATTTACCCATGTGAAGAATTCATAATGAGTTCTGATAGTCCAAATACGCCATGTCCCTCATACAAGCTCACATGCTGTTGCTTTGATAAAGCAAAGAGCCAAAACAATTCTTAGTAGGGTAGGTCATAGAACAAACATCATTTGTGAAATAGCGAGTGGTTTATGAAGTGTTTACAAAGCAGCTAGAGTGTCAGGAGCCATAATGACGTGCTTGAGTTTGACACTGATACAAATAAAGCCAGCACTGAAGACCCTTCATTCTGCTGGAGGACTGCAGCTGCTTCACAAAGAAGCCCAGCTGAATGTTTGTTCTTCATAAAGTCCTCATAAGAGATATCACATGCTCAATATACAATGAGCTGCAGTGCTACAATGGATGATGTATCCTCCAAAATTTCAGTTGCTCTGTATTTTTTGTATTAATCCATACAGTGAAATATACATATTTCATAATATACATATGTTCTGGCCAAAATAAATTTGAAATACTATGGCCCGGTTTCACAAATGGGGCTTAGCTTAAGCCAGGACTATGTGTTAGATTAAGATATTTAAGCAACTTATTAGAAAATATTACAGGTGTGCATCTTAACACAGCACACTGACATGCACACAGAGCAAGATATTTTCATCTGAGACAGCTCAAACATATACTTTTTTTATGCTTTTATGTTTCTAACAAATTAGCTTAAATTGTATCTGTATATCTGTGTTGTATGTTTATAGAGTTTCTGCCACTTAGATATTTTGTTATATTCTGCTTTTTCATATATCAAGTTGTCCAGATACTTTTTGGGCAGAAGACATAACTCGGGGGAGAAGAACCACTAAGTAAATTATTAAATTAAATTATTTTATTTTCTTTGTGCAAAAAAAAGTATTCTTGTAGCATCACAAAACTTAGGTTGTTCCTATGATGTCACATGGACTGTTTGACCGATGTATTTACTATGTTTCTGGACCTGGATGGCTCTCGGGGATCATCAAAAATATCTTAATTTATGTTCCCAAGATGAACCAGTTTGGAATGACCTTAGAGTGAGTAATTTTCATTTTGGGGTGAACTTAACACTTAAAAAAGTATTGTATATCTATAAATACATATAAAACAATATTTGAATGTTTAAATCAAATACAATTTATTTATAAAAATTATATTTATAAAAATATATGTATATATCTAAAATTTGATTAAAAATAACTAAACCTTTAAAATAAACATATTTATTTAAATAATTTGTTCCTATCTATTATGTGTCTCATAATTTAAAACCCAAAGTATGATAAATTACAGTTCCTTTTAGCATCACAATCTCAGACAAAAATCTATTGACCTTTTAGCCCGACATTCAGTACCTAAAGATTCAGCAGTTCTCAAATGGGAAGGTTGTTTTATCCCAAAGGTCATGAAAGTAGAATCGGAGATGAATTTCTCAAATAGACAGTTGTTCTGGCCCAGAACTGCCTTTTCTTTGGTGGAAATATGCAAAAATGTTGTCAATTTGGACACAGACTCTGGAAGAAATGTGGATGGAACCAGAGTCTCTTCTCCTCAATGATATTCAGTCAACCTTCTCCACCATTACTCTTGATTAAAACAACCAACATGCTCTAGATTACAGTGTGGTCAGAGCTGTGGGGTGATCGGGGGAACATTACACTGAGAGCCAGGACTCTACATCCATCATCGCTACCTCTGTTCCCTCACCGTCACTATCCCAGTCAGCCACAAACAGGCCATCCTTTCCAAAAGATACCTATTCTGATACCTTAAATTCAAATGTATATATTATTCATTTGTAATGTAAAATTCTATATAATTATCACTTAATATATATATAACATTTAAATAGCAACACTGTAATACCAAAGTTATTGCAGTACTGCTGATACGTTTCTCCTTCTATTACAGATAATGGTAATCAGTTTAGTCCTTTTTCTTTGTAATAAGAGGACAGCAGGACTACGCAACGCTCTCGTCGAGGGGGGTTAACGCTTTAACAGCACCTCTGGAATGGCTGAAGATCAATGCGTCATGCCCTGCAGCGGCAACAACTCGACCAGCCGCATGTGATGTGGGCTGCCATTTAATTTCACGCTCGGGATCTGAGTGCTGCCGCTCACACACAAGACAGAGAGAGAGACAGACACACAGACAGGAGGTGAGAGAGATGAAAAGCGGAGAGGATGGAGTGCTTTTTGTAAGGTGAGGAACGGGAATAGAGAAAGGGATAAAAACTGGTACAGTAAAAGGCGAAAAAATGAATACACTTACAGTATGTTTTTAAAATATGTTTAGATATTTTTACTGGAAAACAAGAACACTAAGAAAATAACTAAATACTTTAAAAAATAAAGTGTAAATTAAGGAGTGAGATTCTCTATAAATTATTAATATCAGAAACCAAAGACCTTGGAAGAGCTAAAATACAGTAAGTCCAGTAAACTTATTTTAAACGCTATTACACTAATCCACCCGGTTTTTGTGATAGTCATGAATAATACTGTATATCATATTTTTGCAACAAAAATATTAATTTGTAACAAATTAACTGTCAGCAATTAAGCGGGTTCTGTAACACTTCAAGCTAAAGAAATACCATATTTTACTACGTCATACTTTTAAGTTAGACTAAGTACTTTTACACTTCACTACTTGCACTGATTCCAAAGTGACAATTCTATGCATCCAAATACAACATAATCTTGGTTCGTAGATTCAAAAATACAATATATTGCTAAAACAAAAATATGGTGTAGAAAAAATTCAAAGCATTCAAAACAGTACTGAGTCACACACCGGCTTCTTATTATCAGCGGAACAGCAGACATTGAATTCTTCAGCTGAGTTGATCCTCGTACTGTTTCCGAAAACAGTCTCCAACAGGAAAGAACTCCCAGCAGCGTTCCTGGAACATCTTCCACACGTATGATTCCTGTTGTGTTACAAAGTGCAGCAGTCACAATTCATTTTATAATATACTCTACAGTGTATCTCAAGGTTCATTTGTCAGTGGTTTCACATTTTAATGTATTGTTATGTAATGTAAGGTTTGTGGGAAGCTGTACCTGTCCGGTATGTTCTGTGACATCCTTGTTGATGAGATACATCAGAAAAAACCTAAAAGGACAAACAAGTATTTTCAACAAAACAAGTATTCCACTTTACCCCACATCACAAGTATTTTCTTGTAATGTTAATCTCAGCCTTCACACCAAGCATGATAAGTATAAAGATAACAATAACGATAACTATGTTTGTAACATTGAGAAATTTTTTTAGAACTGTATCTTTATCATGCTTGGTATGAACGGGCCTTTAGAAGTCACACCTACAGGCTGAACAAACACAAAATGGAAGAGACTTCTGGAATTCTGGAAAAATCTGATTAGTTGGATTTCCAGAATCTTAAAAAGCCCACCGGGAAGCAAAGCTGTCATGATTAGATCTGTTAAAATAAACGCTTATCAGGACCAAAAATGCTGGATTTTTAAACGTATGTGAAGATCTCAGGACCATTGTAGCAGTAAACTTGTATAACACTCCTGAATTGCACTTCGGCCTGTTATTGTAGGAACAATAACTTAACTTTTATACGCCTTTAACATGACACTGAACAAAACTAACTGTGAGCAGTAGCTTTACATGTCAGTCAGATGTCCTCTTGGGTGGATCTTGGCCAGTAAATGCTGTGATGAAGTCCAGACCTTCTGCCATCAGTATGAAGGTCTGGCTACATGAGACTAGCTCTCTGTCCTGGCCAGCTGCTCAGCAAACTCATTTTCCACCAGAACACGGCCTTTAAATTTGTGAATGAACAGAGGCATAGAGTAACTATTCTGTTTTTCACATCTCTTGTACTTACAGATAGTTAGCCAGGTTGTGCTCTTGCAATGTGTGTGACTCGAAACCATGCGGCACCTTGTCAAAATACTCGCTCCCAATGCCACAGATAAAACACTTAGTCTGCAAAAAAAATCAGACGCCACATTAACTGTTTAATTATACATGATCAATTAGCATAAAACCCACAGCTACACCGAAGAGCGGCTGACATAGATTAATAACGTATTTACTCACAGAGAAATAAAATATTCATTTACGAGAGCAGTGTAGCTCTGGTTTATAATTAAAGAAAAGTTTAGTTTTCGATCAATTCATTTAGTACGTTAATAGGAACAAAACATGACAGACATCATAAATCTGAATGGATTTAGGATGTTAATGTACTAACTCACCTCCATGTCCTCTTTAACCTGCTCCTGCTGGTCTCTCAACTCGCCAAACGCATCAATGATCAGACCTTTCAGATGATGACAACAGGCCAGTCACAAACACAATCAAGTTTTTGCCAATCATTTGAGTATCATTCCACCCCAGGCACAAGACAGTCCTCTAGCATCATACAGTCCCTTTAGATCTCTTCCCATAAACCCCTCTCAGCATGAGAGAGCGCAATCTTTTTAATGAAGCTCTCTAGTGCTGCTCAGCATGACTCGTGTTAGAGGACAAACTAAATAATTAAAACCGAACACTTCGGCTCATTGTCCTTATTGGAATTTGGTCATATCATTCATTTCAAGTGTTATTCGCAATTACGGTAAACCAACTCTCACGATTACTCTATCTCTTACCCTGAATGATGGCAAGAAGGATGACGATGACGAAGAAAAAGAAAGTGATGTCGAAGATTACACGGTAGAACTCAAACTCATCTCCAGCCGGGTCTTCGATTTCATCTCCAATCCCACCTCCGGCTCGCACGCCAACATACATGTGAAACATGTAACACTATGCACACATGAACATTAATATTTACCGATTTATTCCACTTTTTTTTGCTTTATTCCTGCACAGGTCACGATAGAAAGAAAGAAATACTTACATTCAACAAGCATACATTAAATTAATCAAAAGTGACAGCATTGTAATTTATGTTACAAAAGATTTCTATTTTAAATAAATGCTGTTTCTTTTGAACCTTCAAAGAATCATGAAAAAATGTGCAACGGTTTCCATAACAAATATTAAGCAGCACAACTGAGTTCAAACATTGATAATAATAAGAAATGGTTCTTGAGCACCAAATCAGTATATTAGAATGATTTCTGAAGCATCACATGACACTGAAGACTCAAGAAGCAGCTTCTGAAAATTCAGCATTGGCATTACATTAAGTAAATTACCTTTTAAAGTGTAATAATATTTTGCAATATTACAGTTTTTACTGTATTTTTGATCAAATAAATGCATCCTAGGGTTGCATGAGGACTTTTTGAGGAAAAATTAGCTTCAAACCTTTGAACATTAGTTTAAGTTAATGATAAACGAGGGATACTCACTGTGAGCATATCATTACATTTCATATCCACTGGTTCACCATCTTCGTTTTTTTTGTAAAATTTGCGGAAGAAGTTAAAGGCAACCACAGTGTAGAGATACACAACCACAGCCAACAGTCCCACTGTCAAAACCAGCTGAAACAGAAAACAGCTTTTCATCTCACTTATACAGTGACACAAAAGTCATAAGTGTTAATTTTCAGAAATGTAGGTTTATATATGACATGAAAGCTGAATAAATAAGCTTTTCATTAATGTATGATTTGGATGGATAGGGCTATATATGACAGAGATACAACTATATAAAAATCTGGAATCTGAGGGTACAGAAAAATCTAAATGCTGAGAAATTGTAAAGTTTAAAGTTGTCCAAATTAGATCATATCAATGCATATTACAAATCAAATATTGGGTTTTAATATATTTTTATGTAAGAAATTGACTAAATACCTTCATGGAACATGATCTTTACTAACTATCCTAAGGATTTTTGTCAAAAAAAGAAAATCTATAATTTTGACCCATACTATGTATTTTTGGCTATTGCTACAAACATATCCCAGCGACTTACTTTTGTGGTACAGGGTCACATTTGGACAGTATCACACTTAAAAATGTATGAATGTTTATGTAGATAAAGAAAAAGAAGCCAAAAGGCACTGATCTTAAAGAAAAATGTCACATGAATGTCAAAGAATATTAACCAAAAATATATACTGTACTACTGTTCAAACATTTACCGCCAATAAGGTTTTGACAATAAAAATGCAATTTGACCAGTATATATGTTTTATTTATTACAATGACGTTATGATATAATAACAGTATAATGACATTCATATTTTTGAAGTGTGACTTGAGGGTCTAAATACTTTTTTGGGCCATTGCATATACACACAAACATACACCAAATGCAGTACCTGTTTGCCATTATGTGTAACAGATGAAAGTATGGTGCGCAGTGTTTTGAAGCCCATGGCGATGTCTAGCAGGTGGGCAGCGAAAAAGAAATTGTTATAATGACCCAGTACTGACACAAACATATACCAGGCCAGGTAAAGGAAGGACTGAGAAAAAGAAAAACACAGTTTCATTTCAGATTTAACCAGTTCCTTCAGGTATAACACGTTAAGTGTTCAAAGAGTCAGGGATCTTACGTTGTCGGTGAAAACCACTCCCAGCTTCCATATCTGGTACTTCAGATCAATGGTGTTTAACCTGAAGCTGTGAAGACATGAGAATGATTTATATGATTTATTTTAAGCCTATCGTATTGAACGCTGCTGCCATCATCTGGCACACACTGAAATCATTTTTTAATGTCAGTCTCTGCCGATGAATTGATTGGGCTGTTTTGTTGAACAGAAGCTGGATTGGATGGTGAAATAAATATGGTAAACAGGATGGGGTTACAGGGTTGTAACTCACAGGGCAACCTTTTGTACAGGTCTCTTGCTCTCCTGAGTCTCTGAACTGAAGTCCAGAGCAGCTTTATCCAAACCCAGCAGCTCACTGATGCGTGCCGATCCATAGAGCTCTCCATATTTTGCCATCACCTACAGCATAGAAAGCCATCACAGAATGAATCAAACGCAGAAAAACTAAAATCACATAGCTTACTGCACCACATTCAGGCATTAAAGCATTAGTATTAAATTATTAAATTTAGCACATAATTCATCCCACACTTAATGTTACAGATAAGAACGATATCTCAGAGCACGTGCCTTAATTTGTCTTATACATTATAGGTTGGCTGTTACTTATAGAAACCGGATTTATGATTTCCACCAGGCGGATGACAAATAGAAAGCATCCCATAGACTGACACTGAATGAGGGACCTGAGACTGAATGTCATAGACACTTGTGAGTGAGCCTGTAAATAACCACCGGCAACCAATCAGAACAACCTAGCAACTGCATAGCAACACTCTGGCAATCTGGCAATCACCCACAACACCCTCACCGTCAAAGCAGTGGCCTGATATGCCGTCTGTACTTATGTCTGTTAAAATACAGTATAAAACAAATAAAAAAATTAAATGCTAAAAATAAAAGGTTATTGTCATATTAGGAGACAGCATATTATTAAAATTATATTAATCTATGAAAAAAAATATAATACTCCAAGAGTCACAATTTTTTGAGTTGTGAGATACTGTCATACTATTATGTTCCTCAACAGTTTTAATACAACATCTTCTGAGGAAATATTTTATTTGGTTATCTTTGTCACATTCTGTCTCTGTCTTGTATCGTGCTCCCCCGTGTCTTTGTGTATTTTGGTTTAGTCCGGTCTGTTTGGTT
>JAUCMT010000036.1:6123652-6135334 GCA_032357475.1 Enteromius thamalakanensis
GTACAGCCGTCTTTGTTTGTCCTGAGCCCCGAGCAAATTCTCCATAGAGAGCCGCCCCAAAGTGTGGAGTTTTGCTCGGAGGTCCATGACATACTGAATTTCACTACGGCTGTTTGAAGGCCCCTCCTCCCAAGCCTCCCTAATCACGTCTAACACCCCCCGGGGCTGACGGCCATAGAGAAGCTCGAATGGGGAAAACCCAGTGGAGGCTTGCGGGACCTCCCGCACAGCGAACAACAGAGGCTCGAGCCATTTATCCCAATTTTTGGCGTGTTCCCTCACAAACTTTCAAACCATGGATTTTAACGTGCGATTAAATCGTTCGACCAAGCCATCGGTTTGTGGGTGAAAGACGCTGGTACGAACAGATTTAATGCCCAATAGTTCATAAAGTTCGCGTATTGTGCGTGACATAAACGCCGTGCCTTGATCTGTGAGAATCTCTTTAGGGATTCCCACACGGGAGATGACACGAAACAGCGCGTCCGCCACACTCTTTGCGGAAATGGTGCGCAACGGCACTGCTTCCGGATATCGTGTTGCGTAGTCCACCAGGACTAACGCAAAGCGATGTCCGCGTGCTGAACGCTCTAATGGCCCGATGAGGTCCATGCCAATCCTCTCGAAGGGGACCTCTACAAGTGGTAATGGGCGCAATGGCGCTTTTGAACTGGCCGGTGGATTAACCAGCTGACATTCATGACACGCCGCACACCACCGGCGGACGTTCTCGTGAATGCCCGGCCAAAAGAATCGGGCCATGAGGCGCTCACGTGTTTTTGCCTCCCCCAAGTGACCTGCCATGGGACTAGAATGAGCCGCCTGGAACAACATTTCCCGACGGCTTTTTGGGACTAATAATTGGGTTGCATCTTTCTTTGTTTGGGTATCTTGGGTTACCCGATACAACCTATCTTTAATAAGGCAAAAATAGGGAAAGGTGAGTGGCCGATCAGGCTGGAGAAGCTGTCCGTCCACGGTGCGGACCTGGTCAAATGCGTTTTTGAGTGTTTCATCCCTAGACTGCTCCAGAGGAAAGTCATCTAGCTCAGGGGGTTTTATTTCCCCCATTGCTCTCGTTTCCTCTGAGCCAGTCTGGGGTGGCCCTAACACCGCATCTCCAACCTGCGTCGCCGCCTCGCCCCTCTCCCGCCCTGTTTCCCAAGAAGCATCCGCACACAAACTCCCCAATAATTGAGCAAAAGGTGGCCAATCTGTCCCTAAAATTACCGGATGCTTAAGGTGGGAATTAACCGCCACCTTTATTCTATGCATTTTCCCCCTAAAAAGAATTCTAACAGGCACTAAGGGGTAGTCCACCACATCCCCGTGTACACACCTTACCCTAACCTTGCGGCTCATATCCAATGCCCTCTGTTGCATCAGGCTTTGATGCATTGAGGTTTGGTTACACCCCGAATCCACCAAAGCCTGATATGTACCCCCCTTAAAACTCACTGGTATTTGGTACTTCCCGGCTTGATCGAGGGCAGCTGCGGGGAAGTCAGGGACCCGAATCACTGCCCCCACCTCCATAACTGGACACCTGTCCTGGAAGTGACCCGGGTCCCCACACCTCCAGCAGGCCGGCCCAGGCTTTCCCGCCACCCCAGCGGCGACAGGAGGGCTAAGAGATTGGTGAAGAGCCTGAAATGGGGATGAGGGGGCAGCCGGCCCCCTGCTCTCTGGCACGCCTCCTTGTGTCCCAGCCCTGCTCCCCTGGTAGACCCCCCCACGTTGCGGGAGCCGAGGGACCCCTGGACCACGCGACCTAGGAGCAGGAATAGGGCGAGAAAGAGAGGAAGTAGGAAGAGAAGGATTAGGGTTAGGGGGCCCCCCGCCAGGCCCGGGGCACGCCATCAGGTGGTCCTCAGCAAGCTGAACTGCCTGCATCAGCGACGTCGGGCGGTGGCACTGGACCCACTCCGCGGTTCCCCGAGAAAGCCTGGCCACAAACTGCTCCAGAACGACCAGATCCAGCACTCCCTCGACGTCTCGGTCATCAGCCAATAGCCACCTGCGACATGCGTCCCGCAGTTGTTGGGCCAACACAAATGGACGCCCGCTGTCCCCTAACTCGACAGAGCGAAAGCGTTGCCGATGCTGTTCAGGGTTCCGGCCGACACGCTGGAGGATGGCCCTCTTGAGCTGATCATAGTCCAGCAGGTTGACCACCGGCAGCTGTTGGGCCGCCACCTGTGCTTCCCCGGTTAGCAGAGGGACCAAGCGTACAGGCCACTGAGCACGTGGCCAGCCACACGCCTCTGCAGTTCTCTCAAACAAGTCCACAAACGCTTCGGGGTCATCCTGTGGCCCCATCTTCATCAATTGAACGTGGGCAATAGAGGGGCTGGTGGTGGCAGCGAGATCCCGACCCAGCAAGGCTCGCAGGGCCTGTCGGTCTTCCTCCTGGGCCTGGACCAACACACGGAACCGATCCTCTTGTTCCATCTTTAGGTCCAACAGCGCCTGATGTTGGGTTTGGTGAAGACCGGCGAGTGACTTCACCAGCTCAGCAAGGGGTGTCGGCTGTGCGGATTGCATGGCTGCGTTGTATCTTCCTCGTCCCGGGTTTCGGCACCAATGTAGCAATGTTCGTAGATGAAGGACGAGGAAGTCAAAAATGAGTTTCAAAATCAACTTATTTATTGCCTCTCTGGCAGCAAAGCAAAAACAAACATAAAGGCACGCTGGCCAAACTCTCCGTCCAGCGGTTCTGACTGCCGCTCACACAACCCCAGCCGCAGGCCACCAGGAAACAACTCAGCCTGCCTGGAGTTCTCTCTTTATCCAGCTCTTCTCCCTGCCACAATTATCAATGTCTCACTGGTCAATTTATTGTTGCATCCTTGCTGAATAAAAGTATTATATATATAATTTTTCTAAAACAATTATTAACTTCAAACTTTTGGTAATGTGACTTCTATGATGTTTTGGTAATCTGCAGGTGCCAGTGGTGTGGCCTGTTTTAGGGGTGGTTGAAATCATATTTTCTTATTATGTTGCATTAAAATGGAGCTGATGAAACATGTAGAACAGAGAAAACCGCAAGCCTGTTAGACCCCCATAGCCTTTATTTTGGCATTCACTAGGGATTTAAACCCTTATTTATGGGTTCAAACTGCACAAACTCAAGATTTTCAGTAAATAAATGACTTAAATTTCAGATTTATTCCTCGCACAAAACAACTGTTTGACTTCAAAAACTTGGAATTTAGTGCATGAGTTCAACTGCATTGATGATGTTTTATAAAATTTTTGGAGCTCAAGAACTCCACCCCCTCTTGTTTGCATACTATTCAGAGATTCAGTTAAAAAAGAAAAGGTCACATGGGTAAAAAAAAGGTCACATCGGTTTGAAATGACATAATGACAATATCCAAATTTGGGTGAACTTTTTCTACATGTAACGTCTGCCCACTTACAGCATCCATGTTAACAGCCGCTCGCAGGTCCAGAAGAAAACCATTCTCCAGTAGACGCAGCAAGAACTGCTGGTCCTGAACTCCATAAACCCGGTCCAAAAACAGCACCATGGCTGCTTTGTGATCCGGACAAAATATCCGAGACATGTCAGGCTCCACCACTAGATCATCTGAGAATAACAAGCATAAAATATTTCCACCAATTAATCACTTTTAGACATAAAAATACCCTACTACATATCTTTGCCAGCAGCTGCAAACTAAATTAACTTAGTTTATTTAAAAACTGAGCTCAGACTCTCTCATTACACAGATTTTTATGTTTTTAGAAAGATAAATCGATTTTTTTGACGTCATGGATGTATTTTGCGCAAGCCCACAAGTCACATATTTTCAAACGCACCTGTGTTTACAAGTGGTAAACTAAAAGGAATATTGATGATTCCCTCCAGATCGTCTCTGGGAACAAGAGACCTCAAGATCGCCCGTATCCGGATGGCCTCACCTTTCCCTGCTTCTATGAGCTGCAGGTCATATGCACACACACAAAAGAGACCGACCATTAGCAAACCTTGAAGAACCTTTCAAGCCTTTAATGAAAACTGGCTTTGCCTTAAAAAGCAGATAAAACCAATAAGCCTTTTCCAACTAAATCCTTCAAGCACATTATGACGCTCTTATCTAGCTTTCCCAGGTGGTTTCACAAAACACTTACATACGTCTCAGGGGCGCAACGACCCAAGAGATCAATGAGAGCAGAGTAGAAGGTCATTATGGCGTGTCCCATGTGAATGACATCATCATCTTCCTCATCAAGTATGTCACTAGGAGTGCAGGTCAGAATGAGATATGGACATGAGCGAGAATGGATAAAATCGAAACTTAACACTCACAGCGTCCGGTTGGAACTCTGTGTACTGGCTGCACTGGTTCCATCTTGCAGGTGAGAAATTCTGATGGCTTCCTCCATAGTCGCTAGAAGACCATTTCCCCCCTCCCCTCGAAGGGCGGGGCCAAAGCATTCAGGTCGGCGAATCAGAAGCCTCACTACCACATAGGCATTCTCCTCAACACTCTCACCTGTATGAGGAGAATAACCAATCAAAACTAGGTGCTTAATTATGTTTCACAAGGTCTGGATTCAGGATTGAAAACTGCTCATTACCATTGCAAAATACTGCAAAACGCAGAAAGTCCAGGTAACGTTCTCCCTCTACAGGATTCCAACCAATATCTGGGTATCCTTTGGAGACCAGCGAAGCACAACTACGCAAACCACAGCCACCCAAATACTGCACAACCTGTGAAAAACCAGCACAGGCAGCTCAATGCCAACAAACGTCATAAGGGATGTAAAAGAGATATAAAAAAATCAGTTAGTGAGACTTACTTTCTCCAGATCTGCCTCTGTAAGAGCAAGCGCCAGTTCATTGTTGTCCATGACAGAAGCAGCCGCCACATCCAGAGGAGTTGAACCTCTCATTGAGGGAGAAGCTGATAAGAAAAATCATTATTTGTCTACTTCCTTCAAAATGTTCAGGTTGTAGGTTATTTACAGGTTTAACTATAAGCCCAATATAAACATACCAAGTCCAACATTACTGTTGTCCAGCAGGTAGCTGAGATGATCAAACATGGCCCTCTGATTATGCCGACTGATTCGACAGAAATAACAAAGGAAACGACAGCAGCTCGCGACCATCTTAGGGAACATGATTTCCTTAATGAGGTTAGAGGATAACAGGAGTTAACAGAGCACCTCATGGGAGTGAATAAATCAAAACACTGCACTTAATGCAATGATTAAGTTCTAATTTGAGTGGTTCAATTATGTAGTTGACATTTTACAACCATAATGAACGCAGAAGCTGACAATCACTGCAAGTACTTGATGTTATTATGATTACCTTAGATTCTCTAGCACCAAGGACATTCACCATAACTTCCATGACGGTCTCATGCATCCCCAGAGCTCTCATCAGATTAGGATGCTGATAGAAAACTTTATTGTTCATAATGTCACTACACAAGAGAAAACAAAGGTCTTAGATTGGGAGTAAAACTGACTTGGACATAGCAGTCCATCAGAAATATTGGATATTTAATAAGTGAATATTGTATGATGGCAAGTGTCAAAATAAGTAATTCCACTGGCTGAGATGTTTTATTGGTACTTCACTCAGAGTCTGATTAGAAATGTCATTTTATGATGCATTTGTGCTTAATCATAAAAATAAACTACCCTTCACAAGTTTGAGGTAAAACTTGTTTTTACAGTAAAATATTAATAATATGCAATAAAATTTAATAAAATGTTAATAACGTGAAATATTAAAATATATTTCAATATTTTCAATGCATTTTAAGATATATATTTTGTTTTCGTTTTGTTGTTTATTTGATACAAAAAATATATATAGATTTTTTTATTATATATTATATATAATATATATATATTTATATTTTAAATGCTGTGCTTTATTAAGAAAAAGCACAGTATTGTCTGAAATGGTTAACGCTGCATAATGTTTCACTTACTATTTAAAAAAATACATAGTACAGTGTATACACTGCAGTATATAGAAAAATCAATTATACAGTATTACATTCCAAATCCAGTCATCTTCTCTCACCCTAGTCCTCTAATCATGAGTTCCTCCTCTTCTTTGCCCATCCTGGCTGTGAGCAATGAACGAATGCATGCTAGAGCCCACTGCAGATTAAGAGTGTCTTCCACAGATGTCTGGCTGATACAGTAAGCCTTCTGTAGTGGTGCAGACATGTGGCCTTCCAGCCCAGCATACTGTTGATGCAGCAGGCTGAAAACAGCACGCACCAGAGCTGGGTCTTCTATCGTCCCCTCCTGGGCCCAGTGCAGCATGGTCTTTGATATCAGCTGCTGTAGTGAGACTAGAAAGAGAGAGAGGTCTGTTTTAACTTGTAATTGAAAGAACCTGTACGGCTTTACAAGTAACAGAATCAAGATGTTGTATTAATACAGTTCATAACATAACAATGTGAGCCAAAAGAGACTCTCCTACCAGGTTTGTTCACAATCTCTTCTGGCAGGCCTGACATTCTCCTCTTTAAATGAATGATCTTATCCACTAGGCTTTGGAGGTGATTCCTGACTGACTGATTGTCCTCATCCTCATTCTCCAAATCACTGTCTGTATTAATTCCTGTATTAAAATATGTGAATAAATGCATATAAGAGGCCATGATGCCAGTTAATATCAATAAAACTGTAGCAATCGTTGCCCTAATTGGCTGCCTACCACAGTGGCTCATTAGATCCTGATGGAATTCCCACATCAAATCTTGGATGTCCTCTGGACAGGGACATTCTTGACACTCTTCCCGGAAGCTCAACATCATGTTTATCTGGACAGAGAAAAAAAAAGGACACAACTAATTAGTGCATGAAATTAAAATTTCTAATATTTTCTAAAATTTGCTCATAATGTGTATGATTAATTTCCTTAAAACAATTTTAAGACATCTTTAATTATAATGTCTGCATAAAACCTGCTCCTTTCTTATAATTGACTGCAAGCTCACATTCAGATATGCCTCCATTCAATAAACAACCACTCATTCATTCAGTCTTTCACATACAGTCCGTCTTTAAATAGATACTTAATTTAAAAAAACTCTATTCACCCTAACAATATTCCAAACCTCTATGAATTACTGTGAAACACAAAGAAAATATTTTCAGTGGTTCTAAAACAACATGAAACCTCTTAAAAAGTCCAAATCTATTCCTTGAAGGCCACTGTCCAGCAGAGTTTAGCTCCATCCCTAATCAGGCATACCTGAATCTGTTTTATTAGTCACTTCTAGGCAAGTGTGTTGGAGCTAAACTATGTAGAATGTTGGCCTTCCAGAATCAGAATTGGACACCCATGTCATAAAGGTTTGGAACGAGCCGAGTAAATAATGACTGAAATATACAGTCCAATCCAGTCAACCTATGACCTCTGACCTGTTCCTGAGGTGGAGAACGGAACTCTTTAGTTTTGCGTGCTGTAAGGGCAGCAGACATGTTGAAAGCATCCATAACTTCCTTGTATCGGAAGCGCTGGTTGTCTTGAAGACGACCTACAAAGTCACTTGAGAATGACATCACGGCTTCTACTCTGTGACGTACCTGGCAGTCACACAGGTACTTCAAAAGGTGGCAAACCTGATGGTGCCAAATAAGAAATTGTGAGAAAGGCAGATATTATAATAGAAATGGAAGCAGTGTTAAATGACATAAGAATGAGTAGATAAATTGATAAATAACCTATGCCTTTTAATGAACTATGCCAACCTGTAATTTGACAGCTTCTGGAAGCTTCATCTGAAGTAGGCTTTGCAGAGGGACATTATCCTCCCAATCTCTACCCTCCTTTTCCTCTCTTTCTCCATCACTTTCTTCAAGTTCATCCATCTCTTCTGTTTTACATGTTCCTCTCATGTAACTGGCTGGCAGGATGAGACTAAACACAGCCTCCAGATCTGTCCCCTGATACACACCCATCAGCAGGAGAGTGTGAAGTAAACTGAGCAGAGGAACCATTAGGAGCTCTACGGTTCCCCCGGCAGGATCCCTCACACCCTGCCATACTGCTCCCACTGCCTCCTTTAGCATTGTAATTACAACATCCTTTAAAACATCCAATGGGAACTCTGGGCTGTTTTGGTGCAAGTTACTCCACAAAGCCCTGCCCTCATCCATCACATCCATTTTATAAGCTCTAATGAAGCAGGGTGACGTAAAACACATTCTCGGCCATAAGGAAGTGCTGAGGTCACTTCCTGGGAATCTCTGCACCTTCTTATTGTTTTTGTAGAGTGTAATCGACTGTGTGGTGTCCATCATAGGCACAATGTATTCATGGGTCATGGCCTGTCTGGCACTGGCGTGGGCACCAAGGTGGGTGTTGATAAGGAGGTTGTAATAACTTGCTCGCAGGTGACCTGGCATTCTAGAGCACTGCAAGGCAAACAAAAATTGTGATTGGTCCACATGGCTGCAGAGGGTGTGGCTTACATGTGTGTTTCCATGAGCTGAAAGGGCTGAGTAGAGGTGAAGGGTGCGATCATGGAACTTCAAGAGATCACACAGTTCAGACAGTTCCAGAATGTCAACAGACCTGAAAGAGGAAAAAGAGGATATGAAGGTTATTCACGAATTCCCAATTCTTCATTAAATTAAATAAGCAAATTTGGCGTGCTGTCCGGGGAGCAAGCCCTGCTGGAGCCCTGCTAATAGTAACCCTAGTGAGGGCAGAGCTCGGAGCGAGGCTCGGTCCCGTTCGCTCCCCTTGAAGATGCGAAGGAAAAGGCAGAGAAGGGGAGGCAGGCGGGTTCATGCGTAACTAGATGGTATTTATGCCGAGGCGGATAAATGAAATTAGGAATAATGAATAGGCTAGTGGACGATAATACTAATGAGCGCCAATGGGTACCGGCTGTGCTGATACTCAGCGTGCTCTTCCCGAAACTATGTTAAAACAACCTTTTCTTTAAAAAAAAAGAATCTTAAATTCCATATTAAAAACACAAGTGTATTAAATACACCACAAACCGTTTTGCTAATGTCATTCTAAAATTTAAATGTACCAAATTAAAATTAAATTCTACTTTAAATAAATTTTGTTAACTGTTGCATTAAAAAAAAAAAAATTCTAGCTTCATATATAAAAATGGCAAAAATGGTGTAGTGTGTAAAAATGTTTTAGTACTAATTTTGTATTTTTAAACAACGCATTTTTTATGGGGAAATTAGCTGTAAATGGTTAGATTAATTAACTAATTAAATTCTGAACTAAAAATAAATAGTTATTAAACATTCATTTTCAAACCGGTAATATTTTTTGTTATTTTTCTAGTTTCATAAGCAAAAATGGGAAACACGTTAGCAGTTACTTCAACATGACCTCTGACCTGTTCTCCTCAGGTATATGCAGGGTCATGATCTGTTGGATCTGACTGCAGCAAGCTCTCCAGCCATATCTCTCCTCCAGACGAGTCACTTCCACAGGCTGAGTGTGGTCAGGTACTCGGGTCCATCGCATTAGCGTTAAGTGTTGAACACACAATCTAGGAGGACACTGAGGTTTTGTATTTCTTCTTTCACTCCGAAAAACTCCCGCTGATAATGGCATCACATTCTGTGGGCAACAATACAAATCCATAACCATATATATATATATATATATATGTTACGTAAGAATATATAATATAATCTTGCTCTGGGAAAAAAATTGAAGTGTTGCAATCCATTTCAAGAAGACTGATACTGCATTCAATATTTTATTTATTAACGCCAAAGGACTTGCTGGCTATACAATGTATTATTCGCAAGCTTGCTATGATGTCCACTGGGCTCAAAGATGCACTTTTTCCTAGATTTATTTGGTCTTGCAGAGGCAGGAATGATGGGGAACACATGAACTGGTTTACCTTTATACGCCCCAACTCAAATTGGAAGACGTAAGAACTTGTGGCTTGTGCAAATACAGCAGGGAAGAGCTTGATTCCAGGTTCCACCTATAAATGAAAAGACATGCCTGAGGTCTAAGTAAATAGGGAAAATGTACATAAAGCGTCTAGAAAGTGCTTTGCTTTTTAGCTATCTCTAAAATCTCAGCTACATTAAGGCATGCTTGATAGTATTTTTCAAAATATAGGCATACGTTATTTATGGGACAGCAAGATCATTTAGCAAACAGAAATGCATAACATATTACAAATGGTATGATATGCAAAGCTTAATATTTAAATGGGAATTAACACTGCTAACTGATGTTCACCTGGTAGTATGTTGCAAGTTCTTTGCCATTAGCAGTGAATGTCAGGAGCCCTGTTGCCGTGTTAACCAGACATCCTATCTCCAGTCCACTGCTGTTGCGGCTTTGGGACAAACTACTGCCCTCTGCTGCACACACCATGTAACAGCAGCTACGCTTCACACTAACAAATAATAAAAACACACACTAGTTTATTATTAATTAATAAACTGTTATAGAACCTACTCATATTTTAATTTAACTTTTTATTAAGTAAATGTGCTTGTGTTATTTTTTTTTTTTAATTCTCAATTTTATTTAAGAATCATAAATAGTTTTAGTTTACAAAAACAATACTCAAATTAAATTAAATACTACATCGAACATAATGTATAATCAAATTTTCAAACAAAAAAGATACAGCATCTTTCTTATGATTCTTACCTCTCATGAACTTTGCCCCCTTCATCCCCGAGAGTGACTGTGACAGTGCAAATTCTGTCCAGGTCAAAGGTCACATCCCGATGGTGAAAGTTAGAAGTTACCCACCCAACCCAAACACAAGATGGCTCCTGATTGTAGGGGATTCTCACAGAGTAATAATACTGCAGTGAGAAAAATACAAAAAGAGAGAAGCGATTATTTAAAACCCAGTCAAACCAAAACTACTTGTTTCAAAGGTCCCATTCAGTGATCCAGAAACAAATGAATGAATGACTACCGTAGTGCAATGAACAAGGCGGTTGTTTTCATCTTTCTCGATGGCCATCACTTCCTCCAGCAGACGTGCTGATGAGTGGCTGGTGTTTAACTCTGGTTTCTTCTTCAGCAGAAACCTACAGTCATCAGTTGATAAAGGTATGTAATAAAGACAGTTTCAGTCAGCAGTTACTAATTTTAACCCAACTGTGTTTGGTTTTTGTGTGAACAAGAAGGAGTGCACTGAACTCACCGCTGTTTGAGTCTAGATGGCTTTTCCTGGCTGTGGTCTTTGTGATTATTCAGCTCATCTCTGGATCCTGTGTATCTGTGAGCTTTCATCAGTACCTCAAAGTCAGAATCTGCTTCTCCCTCCTCTATATCTCTGAGGTGGCACCCCACACTGCCGCTGGGGGGCACAGTGACCTCCCCGCGGCTAGAGAAAACCTGTGCACACTCTATTGGCATGCTCAGACGGTAAAATCCAACATTGCTTGTGTCCCTTTCCTGCTGTCCAAAAAACTTCTGTGTTACTTTCAGACATGGAGTGTTGCTAACTGCTCCATCGACACGAATCACCTGGGAAGAAATTTGAACTTTATACAATATTATATATTATAACAGTACATTTGACATTATTGTAATGTTTATTTACAATAATAGAATGTAAGATGCTTGCTTGGTAACAAAGATGTAGCCTTGAATAAAATAAAATAAAATAAAATAAAATAAAATAAAATAAAATAAAATAAAATAAAATAAAATAAAATAAAATA
>JAUCMT010000036.1:6135434-6147128 GCA_032357475.1 Enteromius thamalakanensis
AATAAAATAAAATAAAATAAAATAAAATAAAATAAAATAAAATAAAATAAAATAAAATAAAATAAAATAAAATATAATATAATATAATATAATAAAATAAAATAAAATATGCATTTGGTTTATCTGCAAAATTATTTTATCTACAAATTTATCACTTGGAAATTAACTAACCTTTATGTTAGGATGGTCATTGGGTATAGGAATGAACAAAGGCTCTCTCCAGTTCATCCATAGTGGTATCTCTTTGCTCATGTTTAAACCAAAAGGCTGGTATCCCTCTTGTAGGCCACAAACACTGAAGTATTTTAGTGAGTCAACCTGGCGACCCAAATTTAAACGTCCCACCTGGTTGGTCCCTATGCTACAGACAGGCAGGAAACCTAAAATTCATAAAAGAAAAAACAGTGAGAAATGTATGTTACACAAAGCAGAAAAGTATTCCTTTATGTACAGTTTTAATATTATACATTTGTGTCAAAACAGAATTGAAAATGATCAAAGAGAACTCACCGTCAGATTTATTAAAATCTTTTAAAGCCAGTTCAGAACCACGACTGTTTAGCAGTAGCTCTCCATTAAGAGTAACCCTCATTACGCATGTAGTCAGGTCTAACAAACAACCAATCACATCCCCCCTCTTCCAGCTGCCACCCAGTCGCTCTGCCCCACCATGCCACCACTGCCCCTAAAATAGGACATGCAAAAATATTTATATAATCAATTGACTTTTTTATTTCATTATCCTTAACTGTTTCTAAAGGCAACATCATAACATGTTAATGAGCTCAGTACTATTTGCTTTGACATAATAAATTATTACTGAAATACCTTAGAACCATCAAACACAAAGGCCTGATCGTCTGACCCAAGATCCACGTCGGGTTTACATCCAGGTCGTGCCCAGCCCACTCTCATCTCTCCATCAGTTATGGCCTCAAACTCAAAGTACCATTTTCCATCATGAACTGCAAAGAGCTGCTCCAGACGAAAAAT
The DNA here is from genome assembly GCA_032357475.1 of Enteromius thamalakanensis. Lineage (NCBI taxonomy): Eukaryota > Metazoa > Chordata > Actinopteri > Cypriniformes > Cyprinidae > Enteromius > Enteromius thamalakanensis. The sequence continues at coordinate 6,136,428 of JAUCMT010000036.1, forward strand.
ACGAAATCTCTCTGCAGTCACAGACTTAATATTGCTGCCTGAAGCTATGGAAGGGAAAAACACAACAGTGTTCATGTGTTTAATTAACATACATTACCATCAATAGTTTGAGTTTTTTAAAGTTTGTCAATGTTACTCAAATTATTTACTTCTGCTCAACTCAGAAATTTATTTGATCAAGAATACATTAACACATACGATTTAGAGTGGCTGCTTTATATTTCAATATTTTTTAAATAAAAATTATTCCTTAACTTTGAGCAGCTATTAGTCTTCAGTCTCCAGTCTTAAGGGTCACATAATCCTTCAGAAATAACTTTAATATGCTTATTTGGTTCTTAAGAAACATTTCTTACTTTTTTGCTATAACGTAAAAATCCTTTCTGTCACTTTCTATCCTTGCTGAATAGAAGTATACATTTTTATGTTCTAAAAGTAAATCTTGTAAGTTAAGTAACTGGCCAAAAGGTAATTCTCCAGACTATACTCTATAACTCTATAAAATGATAATGCTCCCACCATGTTCTTGCTCCTGGGGTTCCACAGTATATCCAAACCCAAGAAGAGTACCCAGTGCATCCCTCATGGCATCTCTACCAGCCTGTTTGTTCTTCTCATCCAACAGGGCAAATGGCACTAGTTCAGTACTTCTCTTATACATTACATCCTAAAACATAGAAATATATATTGAGAATCGATTTCCACATAGTAATATTGACTTTCTCAAGTAGAAACATTTAGCATTTTCATGCCAGTGATAATAAACAATCGCCAAGAATCGCCATATTTATATAATTTGTTTTCATAAAAATACTTTAATTTCCACCTGCTGTGGTCCACAGCTCCAGCCCTGCCTGATACGCTCTCTGGCCCAGATGTTGTGTTCATTCTCAGCCAATTTGTCCACCAGCTCTTCCTGTGCAGCTGTTAGCACGACACGGGACTGATCCACCGGGGCTGGTTTATATCCATTCCACAACTCATACCTGGACAAATAATTTAATCAGGATTAATTAACGTGCAACTCTTTTAACTCTTGCATTCAAGAATATAATAAATGTCAGGTGTCTTTATTCTTATATACTTATTTGAAAGGCGGACATATTTCACGTTCTCCTCTGCATGTTCATCAGAGAGTCCAATATGGACACCAAAAGCCAGAAGAGTCCTTCCACAACACAAAAAGAAGCGTGATTAATAATAAAGAGCTAATTAATACTTTAACAGGCACAATAATCAATGGAATACCTGAGGATGTCCTCAGATGACTGGAGGTTATGAATTCGCTCCTGATCTGGAAGTTTGGAAAACTCAAGTAGACATGGGTGTACTTTTCTGCTCTCATCTTTAACCTAGGAGAACAGATATATTTTCAGTTTACATCAGAATGAGATGGAGCTACTTAAAAATGCTACTCAGATACTTACAGGTCCGTAGGTCCATCCCTGCTCTATTTTGTCAATTAGCCAGAGTTCATGAAGGTTTTCTGCCAATCTTTCTCTGATCTGCTTCAGCTGTGGAGGATATTCGACCTGACAAGATGCAGAGTTGAGCACAAGGGTGTCAGATACTCATACAAGTTCTTGAAAGACCGATTTTAGCTAGAAATAAACATACTGATGCTAAATTTAAAATAATCAGAGAGTACTTGAAATTGGATAGTACCTCACTGGAATCTACTGGAATGGGGATAAAGGTCACTGGGCTAATAGGTACCACTGGGCCTAAGAGGTCACGCTGGCTTTCAGTATGATTTCGTGTGAGTTTATGAAACCGTTCCAGCTTGCAGCGGGTTTTGGGGAGGAGAGCTTCAGCGCATGGAGAGAAACCAGCCGGAGGAAGAAACCTAAACTCCCCCTGTCTGCCTCCAAACAGCACACGCACCCTAATGAAAAAACAAAACACTGCACTATTGAAGCTGTTTTAGTATTTACAGGTCATAATAGTAGAATTAGTTAATTTAAAACAAAATAAAGTAGAATTGGCGAATTAGACCACATTTATCATTGTGTGATGAAACATGAGCAAACAAATGTACAAGTAACACATCACGCAAAATCAAAATCCATTCAAAGGTAACTCACTGTACTCCAGCTGAGAAGCTGATGACAGGAAACAGCAGCCCGTCCACACTGAAGTTCTCCAGCATGCCTTGAACTGGCTGTCCATTGACCCGGAAGGAGATGCAGGTTGCACTGAGGTCAAGACAGCAGCTAATGACATCGTCCTCCCTTAGCAAGTGCTGATTGGGTGAGGTGACTCTCCGACCTACACCTCCTAGTAAAGAATGAAAAAAATAGCGTTTGGAGTTCACATTTATTTGATAAAAATACAGCAAAAACAGCAATATTGTGAAATAAACATTCAAACTTTCAAACATTTGAATTGCAGTGCATACTCACCTGTCCAGAGCTGGAGTCCATCAAAGCCATAAGAGCAGAGGTCATCTCCTACACCGTTTGACCCCCAGCCATGACCCCCTGCGGTTGAGGGATGGTACCCTTTAGTGTTGGCCCAACCCACTCGTAGGTGAGTAGGTTCTGCTGTTACAAATGGCTCTGCCTTCTCAACTACAACCTCATAATACCATTTCTTGTATTGGGCACAGTCATCTCTTGCACACAAGAAGATGTTTGGACGCACACTAAACAGAAAAAGACAGAATATAAAAATGTCCTATAGGATTTTTTATACTGTTATAATTGTTTTATAACATTTATACTCATAGTTGGTCTATTTCTATACTATAACAGACTTAAATAATTTAAATGTGCAAATTATTACCTCTAAATGTGCCTTTCACTATTATTTTGTGGTGTGGAAGTTCATAACAAATCACCTGAAAACTCTGTTGACCAGTCTTGTCTGTAGCAGCAGGTCTCTTTCTGGCAGCAGTGTGTCACAAATCAAATGCTGATTAGAGCGAACAGCCATGCCATGACACACACAGAGTGAACACAACACATCCAAGATCTGAGATGCAAAGAAAGTAAGAAAGAAATACACTTTAAGCAAAGGCATTTAAACATTTTATTGACCAAATGTTTCTATTTCAAATAAATGCACTGACATGAACATTTAAAAAATATATTTATATATCAAAGTTATTTTACATTATAATATTATTTCATACTGTTTTCTGTTTGATCTTACATGAAGACCCCAGTAATGTTAATGTTACCTTATGATTCCTTCCATGTTTGTCCAGAAGTGAGATGATAGATTTTATGTGACTTTCCTTAATAACGCTCAAAGCCTCAGGACTTTCTATTAAAACACAATGCAACACTTCCAATATTCCTGAAAACAAAAGTAACAAATGAGGGGCTAAAATTAGCTTAGTCACAATACAAGCTAAACAATTTAGCAAAACATCTACCAGAGGAAGCCTCCAGCCTCTCCAGTCTGCTGACCAGCCAGTCCAAGGAAGCAGAAAAGTGGGCACAGTTATTCCGATTACCCCTGATTAGAGCAGCTTCAAGGAAAAATAAGAAACTTTGTTAATAAAAGCTAAACCTGAATTATACATTTTAAAACATGAGTCATCCTATACCTAGCAGCTCATAAAAAGAGTTCAAAATAATTTCCCAAGTCTCTCCTGCCTCTTTCCCAGCAGCCTCTGCAAAATGAGAGGCACTGTTGTACACATGCAAGTGATCGATGCAGTCCAGCACCAGAGTGATTATACCCTGTGAAAAGCACAATGAAGCAGAATAAAAAAAGTAAACAGTTCAGATATTATTGCAGTGTGTAGCAAGATGAGTTTATGAGTTTTTCATTCTCCGCAGGTATTACCTCATCTTGGAATAGATTTTGTCTGTTCTTCAATGCTCTAATGTCTCCCTGTCTGATCTCATGATCCTGCCCCATTTCAGGACTTTGAAAATAAACAAGCAAATCCTGGACGGTCAGTCGCACCATCTCAATTGGAAGATCCAAATCAGTGTTGTTTTCCTTCTGGCTGACCTCATCTAATCTCCTTTAGAAATGAAGAAAAATCAGTACGAAACATAATTGGGCTTCTTTGAACACATTTTGCTCTTTTAAAACCATTTGGAAACCTAAATGCTCCAAAAAAACCTGACAAAAACAATTTTTTATCTGCTACCACTGTCTTATTTTTTATATTTACCTAATGAACTTTGAGAAGAGAAGGGCGGAGCTTCGAATTAAACATGCAGCTTGTGACTCCTCCCTCTGAGAGCGAGAGAGGGTGATTCCATCATCCATGTGACCTTCTGCTTGCAAAACAGCCTACGAGAGAGAACCACTTCACTTTAATTATTTTAACCAAAATGTATATCAGATGGAACCAATAAAAAGATAAACAAGATGTGTTTTGGCTTATTAACCACTAAGATTATTAACTTGCGGTTAACGAGTTCATTAGAAGTGTCTCTAAAGGCTTTTTAAAGTCTCTAAAGATTTTTATTTAGTAGTATTATTTTTTTTCTATTCTATTCTACGTACTACAGTTTCCACAAATGTTTCCAAAACTGATAATGAGACAAGAAATGTTTCTTGAGCATCAAATGATCATACTAGAATGATTTCTGATGTTCTGTATTATAATTGTTCTTATTTATTATGATATTAGACCTTATGTTATGTATTTATTTAAGCTTACCTGTCTCTGTGGCACACTTTCCTTCTGTCTCTTGGAGTCAGTAGTCTGATATGTGAGCCAAAGCCCTGTTTCAACGTGCTGAATGAAGCAGAGAGAGTCTCCATATCTGACCTCAGGTGCACCCATGCCATCTCTCCTCTTAAAGTGTCTGCTCTCCTGCCTCTCTTCCTATAAAGAAGGAATAGCGTTTTAATTGATCATAATCAAAATTAATTATCACATCAAAATGATGATGCTGAAAAAACATATAATAAATAGTTTATAGTTGATATTATCCAACCTTTGATGCGCAGAGACAGAATGCAGTACATTTAATATCAGCTCTTTCTCTCTCCACCAGCTGTAGCCCCTGATCATGAATCAGTCCCAGGTATAAGCCGGTGGAAAGGTGACGAAGACGGAAAGGCTGACCCCAGTGCGTGTGGCTTCCGCTCCACCTGCAAACAACCCTTCACTACTTTGATCTGACCAGTTGAGAAGGAATAATTATATACTTTTATGTGCTTTCATACAATACCTAAAAGGAAGAAAACCTACGCAACGTGTAATGTTTCAAGCCTCCATAAAGATCGTGCCTGAAGAGATACAGAGCCCCCCTCAAAATGGACAGACCTGGAGGAAAAGACGGAAAATGGTGCAATAGGGTGTAATAAATGTAATTCAATTACAGTTATTTGACCTCTCTGACCTGCGATCCTCTCGTCTGTGTTCTGTTGCAGGAATGGTCAAACATTCATCTGTGTGTCCATGTAACAGACGCACAGTATCCCCGCCTCTCACATGACCTACAGGTCAAAATCAAACACGTGAAAAACTGACACAGATTTTTTACAAACCTCCAGCAATAATATTACATAATAAAATATTACAGAAATAACTATAAGTGTTATCATAGATGTTATCTATTGCACCCATATTATACCCATATATAATGTGTAGAAATATATATTTTGTTTTATATTAAAACAAATTTAATTTAATTTAAAGAATGATCACATAATTCAAGAGGGGCAGAAAATTAATATATTTATATCATTTAAGATTGTTAATCAATATATCACACAAAGAGTGCCGATATTAATTTTATACCACAGTTCAAAAAATAGGTTAATATCAAGACACTTACGTTTTAGACACTACATTGCTTTATTTCGCCAATACAAATCATTCCGAACACAGCGACAGCACTGTTTCGTGTGACTGAGGAACATGACTGTTTAATTCCTGAATGAATCAACTGTTCAAATGATTCGGTTCAATCACAATGACTCACTTAACAGTGACTTACTGTTACCTACTGGCGGTTTTAATTTTACATTTGAATCATCTTTTCACTTAAAATAATTCCAAATATCAATCTTCAACATTTAAAATATCAAACATTATTCGTTATTTTAAATGGTTTATTTCCTTTTTTTTTTTTTTTTTTTTGGCTATTAGAAGTTATGAATGGCTGGTAACTTAAAAATCTAGTAAATCTAGTAAAATCTAGTATCCAAATTGGCTGGTGAGCGAAAAAGTTCATCTCAATCACTGATTTCAAGTAATGCATTTAGTCACAAAGCATAAAAAGCAGCCAGTAAGATCTACAAACACAAAACAAATGTTTTTATGATTGATAAAGTGTGATCGGTCATCTACCTTGAGTCTCTGCAGTCTGAGTAGAAACAAGAGCCACACTCCACAATGTTTGCTGAAAAGCAGCATCCACTCGGCCAATGCCGTTGTCATTACCTTCACCGTTACTCCATGACACATGCTACAATAAAAGACATGTCACACTGCATAAAAATACTGATAAACAAACATACAAACAAATACCAGGGGAACGAACGAATGGATTTACGCACTAGGTATCTCTCAGAGGAAACACTAACTAAGATGAGATCATCACCAACTCTGACTTTCTCACCCTCGGACCTCTGTTTAGAGGCTGGGTGAACCGTCCACCAACACACCTCACCTACAACCACACAAACAACAATCATGACACCAAAATGGCATGACACCAAATATGTTTTCATTCCTGAAGATTAAAACATTCACATCCACGTTTAATGCAACTTACCCTTTGTGTCCTCCTGCAAACCAACATCAAAAGCCAGTTTGTCCGAAGAGAGGCCTGATGTGGACAGACAGCAAAGATACTAAAACAAGAAAGCAGACATTTAACATTAAAACAGCATACTCCCAGCATGGCAATAATTTAAGTCTGGTCTTACCATCTCACTGTAGACATGTCGAAAGAGAACCGCCTGACCATAAAGCAGAGTGCGCCGCCCAGCTGCCTCACGTGACTGAAACAAGACCATTCTGTGATATTTTACTGTGTTTGGCACACATTTAACAACATGAATACATTACCCACCCCTGCATACTGGTCTTCATGATTGGCCAGCATCTCCTGAAGCGCTCGGACTGACAGACACTGGTCAAGAACAAACACACACACAGAAAGGTCTGCAGGAACGTTCTGTAAGCAAGAGGAAAGGTCTTTCAGAAGTTCTGACACAAAGAACAGTAACTTGGCTTAAAAATTTTAGTAAGCAAATGCACTTCTCACTTTTGAGTTGGAGGTGGACTCAAGATAGCACAGCCGGTCACCGAAACCTTCTGAAGCTAAACACAGTTTCTGCTGATGAGGACCTGATGAGCAACACCTCAGAACCAGCTCATCCCTCTGTAATGCATTCACATACAAACAAATGGAACAAGTTGACACTTTTCTAAAAATGTAGGTAAATATATTAAAGTTATACGAATGTTTTAAATAAACTGTAATTATTTATTTATTTTAAATAGTATCTGATCTACACCGGGATAAATAATGTCAAATTGTAAAAAAAATTAAGGCAATATGACACGATGAGGTTGATTAACTATAACACTACTTCGCTGGGGTTCATTTGTTGAATGTAATGTATTCTATTCAGCCAATAAATTACTCTCAAGGCATTGAATTGGATTGGGACGAACACCACATATCAACAAAGACCAAAATTAGGTAAAAATCACAATCAATAATGTAGTTCCTTGTTTTAATGTAATTAATTAATTCATTGACTAAATAAGGCAATCTTTTTTTCTGCAATATTTGTGGTTGGAAAAGCCACATATGCTAAGGTGTATCTGCTTCTCTTACAGTGTGGACAACAGCAGTGTTTCTGTGCGTGTCATTAATGCAGTGCAGCCTTATAAGGACTGAATACTTAGGACCGACTTATCAGTCAGTGAATAGAGAATTCCAGCACCTCCTGCTTGTCATATGAGTTTCACTGACCAGTGGGTCTCTCACGCACACAACAACACGTATTCAACCATTCGTGTCACTTTTAAAGCCTAGATTTAAAAAAGCGTCAAACAATTAATGAATTAGAGTCTTTAAAGATGACATAGAGTGAATCAGTACTGTATGTGTGTGAGAAAGAGAGAGCACGGCAACCCCTTTATCTCTGTTTTAGAGATATGGAGCTGAGAGCATATAGCTCACACATCCAACAGACTCTCCAGTTCCTCTGTTACTGATAATACAAAGTAAAAATAGACACTGGTGATATTGGTCAAACTCTCTCAAATGTGTATTCAAAGACTGTAAATAATACATATATAAAACCATAAACCCAACAATGAATGATAAATACACAGTTGCAGAATGAGCAATTGCTTGCAGTTAGTTTGCTATATGACTAAATACACTGTTAATGTCTGTGGTGCAGATCTAAATCTCGCATTTGCTGGAAACATGCTTGTTTATACATATGCATGGCCATGAATTTTTTAAATACAGTATATTCTTTTGTAACCCATCTGGTAGCATTCAATCCAATAATCTCATTAAGGACCGATTACATAAGTTAAATAACAAATCAAGGTTAAATTTCATAATTAGCCCAAAAATGCAAATGCAAATGCAGTTCAGCGTAAAAAAATAGTCAATAATTCATTCATTGCATTTAAATTTGCATTTAATGCAGTCCATTTTACTTACAGTTCGCAGAAACTGTATTTCATCTTCCGCTTCTCCTATATCCATGTTCAGTGAGTATTTAGCTGGACTTTGGATCTGGTCTGTTGAAGGACTGAAGACTGAAGAACTCCACTCACCCAGCTGCAGGTGCTGAACTCATCCCGGGACAGAGAGACCACCATACCACCCATCGTGAGATAATGCTGCTGAGATCTGATAAAGGTAAAGTGGGAAAGAAAGGGCTTTTCCATATTTGGCAAGTTACAGTTGTGAAAGCAAGCAAGGAGAAAAAAGGAAAGAAGTAAAAAAAACAAGAGAATCAAATAAAAAAAAAAACATGTAATTATTGTGAACGGTCAACTAATTAATAATGAATTTAGGTCACTATTTTATACAAGTTAACTTGTATTTTAGACAGGTAAAAACAAGTAATGCATGCTATATTCTACAAAATACTCTATAACGCATACATAAGTACATACAGTGTATGTGTTAATTATAGTTTATTCAAAACATTCAATAAAAAAACGAAGACTTTGCCTTTTCATAAGTAATGTTTATTTCATTTATGTCACTGTAAAACACAGGTTTGGCTTTCTTGCTCATATATTCAACAGCAGACATTCACAAATCACCTCTTTCACACTAAAACTGATTTGATACCTTAACAAATAGACCAAAAATCCAACAAATGCAGTCACTGTGTTATAGAACTTTGCTCTATTCATGAAAGTTTAGGATCCACATATTTTACTGTGAATAGCTTGCATGCTGTTTAATACAGACAAGAAAACAATTGCTTGTGTGTTAAGCTGGCTGTGTTTGCCTGTCATTCCAAAGAGTTCACATTCTTTTACCCATAACTGTAAATGTAGTAGTACATAGATTGACATTTTATGTACACTTTATCACCAAATTGAAGAAAACATTCAAGCATTCGCAATATTTAAAACATCACATGCAACCAAATCAACAGCTGGTGCTCTTATATCTATTTGACTCACTGATTAAGATTACATAAACCTTAAATGTATACGAAGCAGCATCGCTAGATTTCTGAAGTGAGCTACGATTCATGAAGTTTTAGGGACACCACAGTATCAGAGCAAAAATCTGGGGGGGAAAAAAACACAGTGGTTGAGTGAATCTCATTTGGGAATAAATCAAATGTGCAAAATCATATATACTGTGGGTTTAACACTACTGCACAAAATAGATTAAAACTAAAAAAAACTATAATGTACTTAATAGTATTTAATTCTGAATTTAGTGTAATTACGGATTTTAATGTATTTCAAGTGGCAAAATCTTTCTCTATTATAATAGCCTAATGAAAGACATTAAAATAGTTCCCCATAGTAAAATAGTTTCCACAATTTATAAGAAAGTGAAAAATAAATTTCACAACTTTTTGGGGCTGGTACAGATGAATGTTTTTTATCTTCTTAAGTGAATTCTTTTCATTTGCAGACTGATTTCCATGTCTGTTAACTTTTCATAACATATCGTATCAATCTTCTAACAACATACAGAACTGAAATTGTGCTCATTGTGTTTATTTGCCATGTTTTCATTGCTTGAGGCTGCTGATCTGAGATGGGTTTGTAAAAGGTCAGAGTTGTAGAGCGAGTTAAAGGTCACTCTCTCCGTAGAGGGCAGTGGAGAAGGCAGTGTAGTCCAGAGCCCCAGGCAGGGCCCCGGGGCCGGCGAATGGGGGCATCCTGCTGATGCAATACTCTGCCTGGTCTGGAGGAAGCTCTCGCCTCAACTCATCTGCCAAAATATATGGCTGCACAAGACACAATGAACAACAGGTAAGGAGTTTGGAAAGAATTTTTCAGGTATAAATTACTTTTCTGAAGAAAACGCACACACACACACACACACACACACCTTGTCTGCAGCGAGGATCCTGAAGGAAGCAATGACCTGCTCAGCTGTGTCTGTGTCTGCTGTCTCTCTTGTCATGAAGTCAATAAAAGACTGGAATGACACAACGCCTGAAGCGTTTGAATCAACCAGCATCATGATACGAGCAAACTCCACCTCAGCCTGAAAAAACACACACATACAATTATAGCATTGAAATTATATTATATAATATATG
>JAUCMT010000036.1:6147228-6161815 GCA_032357475.1 Enteromius thamalakanensis
AGCTATATAATATATATATGATATTTATGCATTAGATATATAATTTTTTTTTTTTTCTGGGGCAAAAATCTATAAAACCAAATGTATTTGCCAATCAAAACTGCATACAATGAGACATTTTTAAGAAAATATATCCACTGTACTTAACATAATATTTCATATGATAAAATGTTATATATTATACAAAATATTATATAATTTAACACCATTGGTAAAATAATACTTTTTTTTTTATTAAGCATAAACTTCACAAAATGTTATTAGAATTCATTTTTACAAATGCCACTCACATAAAATAATAATCATGAAATAAAATAAAATAATAGCAAAATAATAATAAATAAATATATCTGACAAACAAAATTGTCCAAAATAATGATTAAATATATAAATAAAATATTTAATTATATAATTGTAGATTTCAAATATAATGTAAATGTTTTGAGAATTAACTTAATTGTAAATGCAAAATTGTATTGGATTGTATAAAATAAAAATTAACTGAGCAAAATAACAATGATAACACAAATACAAAAACATGTATTTTGCCTAACAATTTTATACTGAAAAACAAGACAAAATAATTGGTTAAGAATGTTTTTTTTTTGATTGGTAATCAGTGAACTCTATTTAAGACCCTACCAGATCATAACCCATCGAGATCAGACAGGCCCTAAAGTCATCAGAGTCCATCGCCCCATTCTTCTTCTGCATGGGAAAATGGCAAAGGTTGAGAGTGTGTGGGTCACACAGTAGCATGGTTGGAATAATAAAGCAATGTGGAGTAAGGAAAGAGAAAACACCTGACACAGAAACACACACAAAGAGACAGAACAAACAAACAGAAAATAACACAGGAGAGGTACATTTGAACTACATACTGCAGCCCAGGGAATGCATATGTATTCATGTACACATTAGGGTCAAAGGTTAAAAGTCATGTTGGTTAGTACCTGTCTGTCACTTTTTAAATGCCCAAAACTGATCAGTATGCTTTAAACTCATCATTCCTAGGTTTACCCCTCTACTCCTGAGAGTAAGTGTTTTATTCAACATTTTATTAAAAAGTAGTACCAAGTAAGCAGTCATTTAACTGTGTTTAATTTTTAGCACAAATTGCATCAGTTTCAGATCTGATTTTAGACACACTAAATACCTCAAATTATCTCTAATGTCAAAATAAATTTGTTCCACTAAATGAATGGAAAGATAACTGCCACTCCTGCACTGCGATGTCTCTAAGGAAGTGAAGGGAAGACATAACAGCATAATGGCAAATATGAAATAAAGGTGAATGTGAGGATTAATTTAGTTATTATGGTTTGATGATGATTAGTATAGCATCCATTCTACAAGGAAACAGGTGAGCAGTTAGAATACACGTAGGCTGAGTACAGCACCCGATCAAAATGGTTGAAAGAGGATCGGAATTCCTTCATCTGCTCCTGGCTGATGCCCTTTGCATCACGTGTCAGAATTTGAGTCTCAATTTCGTTAATAGTGCGAGCAATCGTAGTCAAAAGGAGCTCCCAGCCAACACGAATATGCTGAAGAGGAAAGAGAAATACTGTTCATTAGAAATCCCTCTAATATGCTGATTTGGTGCTAAAGAAACATTACTTATTCAAAGGAACAGCATTTTCTGTAACATTAAATGTGTCACTCAATTTAATGCATCCTTACTAAAAAAAAATGTGTGTGTGTGTGTGTGTGTACCTCCATAGTGTAGTTAGTGTGTTTGTTGTCAAAGATAAGTGACTCTTGGATAAGTTGGTGATCTCCCTCCAGTCTGTCTATGTTGGGTTTATAGCTGACGATGACATGCTCATACTGCTTCAGCTGCGTCATCTGATCTTCAAGAGTCCCTCCCATAGCCATAGAACAACGACCAATTTCCTGATAAACAGATAGATGGACAGATTAAAGATAAAATAATATGTCTTCTGTAGGTCTATCAAATTGGCACAGGTATGGTTGAAGCCACTCGCCTCCATCCTGGCCTGTATCCAGGGTCCGATGAGGTTGGCTTGGGCAGCAAATTGGCGTCTGAGCCTTTCGTTAGCATGCTGTCGTGCTAATTCCTCCTGTAATGCACTGTCACGCTGGGGAACCAGCTTCTTCACCTAATAAACATAAACAAAAACACAACATTACCATCATGATCTTGTATTCAAGATCACAGGAATTGTCTAAAATGGCTATATTAAAAACTTTGAGTTATAACTAAATAACACTTTTTGTGCAGGGATGAGGGGTGTGTGTTTGACCTTGTCCCACTTGATGGCAATCTCTTCAGGAGTTATGGTGCTGTAGGGGTTGGTGAGGTCTCCACGAATGCCGTAACTCTGGAAGATCTTCAGGACTTCCTGCTGAATGCCAAGGATCGCCACCCTTTCTGCATCCGCCTCAGGAAGTGTGGACTTAAACTGCTCGTGAGCAGCTATCAGAGTCTACACACAATAAATAACTTGTTTTTTATATATACATTGTCATTCAAAGTTTGAGGTCAGTAAGATTTTTTTGAAGAAATTAATACTTTTATTCAGCTAGGATGCATTACACTAACCAAAATGGCAGTAAAGATTTTTACATTGTATCAAAATATTTCTATTTCAAATAAATGCATGCAAACTTTATGCTTTCCACAAAGCAGTATTTTTTTCTTTATTGACAATAAGACATTTTTTGAGCACCAAATCAGTTTATTAGAATGATTCTGAAGGATCACGTGACACTAAAGACTCTAGCAATGGCTCCTTAAATTTAGCTTTGCATCGCAGGAATAAAATTCATTTTAAAGTATATTAAACTTGATTTAATTGTTATTTAATCATAATAATATTTTACAATAATACTATTTGTGCTGAATTTTTATATTAAATAAATGCATCCAGCATTAAGGACAAACATAAAGAAAAAGTCAGAATACATACTGGGAGCTGTGTAAATACAAGTCTGTTTAACAATGTAAGCATTTAAGTCATGTGTACCTGAACCTCTTCAATGGTGTGCACTATGAACATATCTTGCAAATCTTCCATGGCTCCCTCCATCCAGTTATTAAAGGGAGCAGATCTCTTTGTATATTCCAGAAACAACTGTTCCACCGTCTCCAAAAGTTTCTCTGTCCTCTGGAGAATTTAAATTCTTCAAAGTCAACCCTTTTAATACAGTGATTTAACAAAAATATTCTAGACAAAACCTTCAAATACCTCCAAAGCCTCTCTGCGTTTCTGAGTCAGTGTACCCAGTTGGTCCCAGAGGTCACAAATATTTTGACATCTTTGATTCACTGATGCAACATCATGATAGTCCAGCTCACTTTAGAAAGATAAAACAGAAGACAAAAGATTGTCATGTATCATATTGTTTTTATGTACACCATTCTTTTTTATGTTTTTGATTCTGTACCTCTAAGACTGCTGTTATGATTGGATATCTACGCTTCTTTTCTTTGCTTTTTGTGTTTAAATTAAAATTAGTATGCTAATCATCATAAGTATGCTCCGTAGATTATCAGTAATATCTCATTGTACTTACTGAGCCAACAGAAAGGTCAGAAGCTGTCAGTCACTTACTAAATACATGCACACACACACTAACCAAGCCTGCAGGGAGATAATGAATGTAAAAATAGTATGTCAGCGATTCAAGCATTAAAGTATGCTGTAAGCATGGTGCGTGTATATGGATAAGCAGCATGATAGATAAGAAGCTATCAAGACCCTGTGAGGTGATGAGACATTAACAGTGACAAGTTAGTTACAAGGACAACATTTTTGATGTTGTTAAGATTATTTCAAATATCCCTTACGCTCACCAAGGCTGCATTTATTTGATCAAAATACAATTAAAAACAGAAATATTGTGAAATATTATTAATATGAAAAACCTGTTTTCATTATAATATACTTTCAAATGTAATATATTCTAGCAGCTATTACTCCAGTCCAATCTCACATGATGTTTTAGAAATCATTTTAATATTATTATTATTGTCAATGTTCAAAGCTGCGTAATATTTTGTGGAAACTGTGATGCTATTTTTCTGAATCTTTAATGAACATTTATTTAAATAGGTTTGGCAATAATCTTAAATACAGTCACTTTTGACCAATTTAATACACCCTTGCTGAATAAGTGTCTTGATTGTATCACTGACCCTGAGCTTTTGAACGTTAATGCACCTACCAAAGTTTACCTTCCAACAGCTTAATGAAATGAAGAACAGCAAAAAGGTGAAAGTATTTTTGAAAATGTCATACTTGAGCTCCTGAGCAATAGCAGCGATCTGCTCGACTCTGTCCTGGTGGGCCGAAAGGTCACTCTCAAATGCCTCGTGTTTCCTCAGCAAAGCTCGGATTTCCATTAAAGATGCTGACTCGTAGTCCTTCTGGGTCAGCATCTCCTCTTTACCTAAAACATCATTTAGTGGACTTTCTTATCCAAAGTGACTTTTCATTTGCATGCAAGTGCAGAATTATATTTTATTGATCACTTTATACTCAACACTCACCTGTTGCCCAGGTCTCATGGTTGGTAGCTTTCTGTCTGAATTTCTCTGCAAGATGGTCCAATCTTTCCAGTCTCCGGATCTCCGTCAGCAGCCATTCCTCATAGCCCTTCTCTGCTTGTTCCAGCCCCTGCCACGCACTTGCTATGTCCTACACAGACAAACACATTATATCTTTCTATATCTTTTGGGAAATAATTTGCTGAAAAATGCCCCCAAATATAGATAGTTAGACAAATAAAATCACTATTATAATAACAAAAAATACAATAAATATAAACATACAAATAAAAATGAAAAACACAAAGAATCTTCAAATAAAAACTATTCAAATAAAACTAATAATATTATATATTCAAATAAAAATGTTCAACAGAACAAATGTTCATTAAATCAATAAATAAAAAAATAAATATTAAAATAAAAAATTATTAAATAAATTTCTAAATAAACGAAAAAATAAATCAGCAAAGAGGTTGCATCTAATTAGACATCTGAGTAAAGGTTTGTCATGTGTGCATACATGTGAGTCCAATTCTCACCGAAACCATCTTTCCCTCAAAGGGCATAAACGCAGGCCTGTTGCTGATGCGGAGTTTAGTCTGCAGGGTGTTGAAACTGATCTCTAGCTGACACTTCTCCTGCACTTTGAGAGGTTTGTGCATCCTGCGGTAATCTCGGAAATCCTCCAGCTTTCGCTGCATCTCTGACATGGTCTTCTCCGGCACACGATTCTCCAGCCAGGGAATGGTACGTCTGATCCACTCCAACAGCTAGAGAGTAGATGGAATATTTCTGTGTAATATGTGTCTGTGTGCAGTGTGTGGAGTGTATCTGACACATGTTTATATCTCCTGACCTCACTAGCCAGTCTTTCATAATCTTCCATCAACTTCTCATTTTCCTGATTGACTCCCAGCACTTTGCAGATCCTGTTAGCGGCAGTTTCAGCCTGAAGGATAAAAAACACAGTAAAAACAAAAGGTAGAGATGTACGTAATCTAGCACATGCAAAACTCAATACCTGTTCAGCTCCAGCAAAGGCATGGTAGAAGCAGGACACATAAGTCATAATAGCTCTCTCGTCAGGCTTAGGGGTGCTGAGAATGTCTGCAGGGAGAGGAGACAAGCAAAAAGACAACTACATAAGGTTTAGGTGGAAATAAGGGTCTGTACACTCAAACACAGCTATATTTCTAACACTTTTAGAATTAGCTCAGGGATCAGATGTACCTTCTGAGCCTCTGTAAAAGTGTTATAATAACACGATATATAAGTCAAGACTGCTGCTAACTAGGAATGTGGAGCAAAAGCCACATTTTGGAATATTGTAAAGCTAAAAGTCTTGAATTTGGTTCTTCCCAAGGTCTCCTACCAAAATATGTGTGGGAGTTTTTATTTTCCACATTCAACTATGACACTGGTTATACAATATTCTGGTGGAATTTGCAGAATTTTCTATTCTTGTCATTTACCCTCTGCATCCAGCATTTTGGGGATGTCAAGATGTTTTTCAGCAATGTCGAAGGCCAAATTCAGATTGCCCAGTGGATCATCCTTCATAAAAACAAAAGGAGAGAAAAGGCATACTGTTCACCAATCAATAAAGCATGTGAAATAATACATATCAACAAAGAACTAAATCAATATAAATCCATGCAAAAGTGAGTGTCAGTATTCAGTGCCACTAGAGGAGAGAGAAAAAGTGTAGCTCTGAAATTCTTAATAAATAAAAAATAAAGTAGATCAAATTAATCTGAAAAGGAAGCACTGAAAAAACTGAAAGACTTGTTGGCCTAAAAAATTACAAATAAATAATAAAGAAATATGTTACTGTTTAGTTAGTAAGCAAGCATTGTGTTGATCAAAAGTAACAGAGAAAATATTCATGAAACACAACACTATTTGAAAAAGTTTTAAATCAAAGAATCCAGAAACATTTATTAAGGTTTCCACAAAAATATTAATTGTTTTCAACATTGCCAATAAAACTTTGGTTTCATGAGAAACCAAATCATATTAGAATTACTTCTGTAGGATTAGAAGACTGGAGCAATGGCTTCTGAAAATTCAGCTTTGCTATTACAGCAATAAATTAAATTAAAAAAAAATATTAAAATAGAAAACAGTTCAATTTAAAACTGTTCCAATTTTCACAATATTACCGTTTGTATGTGTGTTTGATTTAAAAAAATGCAGCCTTGGTGAGCACATGTCTTCAAAAACATTAAGCAAAAATACTAATGAGTTTTTCCATTCTGCATCTTAAATATGCATGTTTATGGTAATTATAAGTGCTTGTATTTGTGGATGCGTGTGTAAACAGAGTCTGGGGATCAAGCTTTTGTTCTCTGTGTCAATAAAAAGCCATATTGCAGGACATCAGCAGCTGCAGGGGATCCAGAGGGTCCCGGACCCTCCTGATCCTCATGTCCAAACTGGGACCACTAGGGTCCATGCTAAACGCCGGATTACCCCATTCAAGCTCACCTGGAGCCATCAGTGACAGCTGAAAGGGATAGGAATGTCTGTGTGCGGGGTCTTTTAGTCACTCACCGTTGAACTGACTGACCCTGACAAGCTAAATAAATCCTTAATCTTCAGCTGTCTGATCCAACCAACTAATTAAAATCATAGTACGCATACGCTCATTCACATTGACTTTGAACATGACTGGAAACAATGTCTCATTCTGCTCATGAATTTATTATTCCCTAAACTGTGAGCAAAGTAATATAATCTAAAATATCACTTACACAAGTAACTTGTTTCTAGAACTGCTAAAATTCCACTTTAAAGGGTAGTTAAACACAATAAGTTCTATCATGGATTCTTAGAAAGCAATGTTTAAAAACATTTCTGGTGCTTCAGGTATGTGGATCACTTTTCCCAGTTCTATTACAAGTCAGGATTTTTGTAAACTCAAATTATCTTCTGAGAAAACATTTTATGGACCAGCATTCTTTGATTGTCTCTTGACTGCCATAACAACTAGAGTTACTACTGTAACTACTACTACACACTACTGTTCAGAAGATTGAGGTCAGCAAGGTAAAAAAGCACCAAAGCAGCATAATTAAAGGATTCCTCAAGCATCCTGTGACACTAAAGGCTGGAGTAATGCTTAGGTCTGCTAACTATGCAAATTTGCCATCAACAATACATCTCCAAGTTCCACAGAGAATCTCAATTAAAAAATTACTGTAACAAGCACAAAATAGCACACACAAATAGGCAATCAAGAAACTAGGCTAAATTATAAACACAGGCAAAGTATCTTTTGTAAATGTTTCATAATCATAATTTCAATTTCCCGGAGTGCTGTTCTGAATGCAATCTGCCTATGAGAATATTGCCAATGCTGATAGATAGTTTTCTCCAAGTACAGGATCTAAACTCTGCAAGAAGGTAGATGTCCAACAGGACCTCTAATCTATTAAATTCATGTTATTACGGAAAACTATACATCCAATAGCATAAACACTTGTGCTACTTCTAGATTCTAAAAATCTGTCAGTTCAAGCACACAGAAGGTCAGTCCATCCTTCCAGCTGTTGAAGCCATGAAATAAAAAGAAAAGAAAGTGTACCATTTCTGACTGTACATGCAATATATAAGATTTGGATCTACTACAGACTAATATCAAGCTTTTAGATTTTAGAGAAGGTCCTTAGATTCCTGAGGGTGGGAGTGTGATGAAGTAAAACACACATACTGTAAACACAAACCATCTGTGCAGTGATATCAACGAAAGGATGTTGTGGCAGACATGTTATTTTAGGACTGTTAGATCAAAAGTCTGAAAGGATCAAAGGTTAATCTGGGGTCACACTTGAGACCTTGTTGAGTTTGGCGTAGTCAATGAGGTCAGGCCTATGCCTGTGAATGAGTGCGCACAGCGCCAAGCCATCCTTCCAGCTTCACCAGAGAGAGAAAGAATTAGTGCCATTTTAATTATTATTATATGTATTATTAAATAATTATATAATACATGTGTTTTTTGTTTTTTTTACTCATATTAATAAAAAAACATTGATCCTTTTTTTCTTCTTTTTTTGCACCCAATAATGAGCCTCACCTGACATGAAAGTTTTGAACATTGACATTCCTGTAAGGGGCAGTCTTCCTCTGACACCACAGCAAAAGCCCTTCTTTAGCCGAAGTTTCTAAAAAAATATATGATAGAATTTACCCATGACTGATCCTAACTGTTGATATTTGCTATTAAATGATTTACACATAAGGGTTGTGAAATGTGCTATTAATAAGAATAATTAGCTTTTTTGTGCAGACAAGTAGCCTTTTATGTTTAGGACATGTTTTCTTTACCTTCAACGGAGATATCCTGAATGGCAAAGCGAAGAATGATGGTCCAGATCATTCCAAGAGTCATTTTCACATTTCCATCCACAATTTCTGCAAAAATATTGCAGAAAAAATCCTTGCTCTGTTAAATAAAGACTTCACAATGACATTATTTTGTATAATAAATATAAAGAATAGATAAAATGTTAAAATATGCTGTTTGACCAGCAAAAATGATTAACCTTGGATCCCCTAATTTCTTTCTTTATTCAGCTTATTTATTTCTAAAATATTAGAAATCCAAGTAACACTGCAGTCGTGCAATAAAGCATACCTTCAGCTCCAATTGAGACCAGTTTCACTCCTTTACTGGTGATGAAATCAAGGGCTTTGTTGACATTGGCTATCTTGTGAAAACGCATCTTTCCTCTGTCAGGCTTTGGTAACCTCTCACCTGCCAAAATACAATGTGTCATGAACATTTTTATTAGCATATAGTTGATATTACAAATTGCTAAGAAAAGTTAAGCATTCTTACTTTGAACATACAAGACAAGGATCATTAATCCTAATCATTAGGAACACAAGCTGTAATTACTGCCATGTTCACTTGTGTTTGCTGAACTGCATCACTTTGACACACTTGTCTCTGACTGATAACAGAATGCTTTTTCATTGCAGTATTTATAAAAGCACACAAGACTTCTCTGAAACATGCATTGTGAAAAGCAGTACACAAATGAACTTAAAATTTTACCTGAGATGACTTCAAGCAGCAGCATCAGTTTGAGGCCATTCCGGAAGTCTTCCTCTATGTTCTCAATCTGTGTCCCAGCTTTCCTCAGGTGAGAGTTACACCAGGCGGTGAACGTCTGGGAAACAAGTACAATACACATCAACATACAGTTCTCCAACCTCACATAGACACTCTATGGCTATGTCTTACCTGTCATGCACACTAACATGCAAATCCTCTCATACAGTCCTACAATAATTGGCAAAGCATTTGTATCGTACACCAAACATTTCTTGCACAAAACGTAGTTACAAAGCCAAACGTGTGGGAATAGTCCAGATTTAAATCTTAACAGGTTTCTTGTTACACAAAGAAAGCCTTTGACACCACTTTCAGGTCAAAACCTCAATGCATGGGTAACTGCAGAAGACAACGTCAACAAAGTCAATATTATCTTGTGCCTACGCCAAGAGAGGAAGTAGTTGGTAGTTCTTTAACTAGTTCTCAAACACAGTATAAAATAGACATGACCGTATATAGCAGAGACTCTGCAATTATCCCAAACCTGCACTTTATTTAATCAACGAACTTTGAAAGACATTCTAACTAAGAACAGGAAGTGTAATCAGATTAGTCAACGGGACAATAGAATGGCAATGGCACTATAAAAAAAAAAACAAAAAAAACAAACACTTGCGCTGAACACATGAGCAACTACACTTGAGTTGAAGACTGAGTTCATCCTCCAAAAATAACCAGCACTTGTAACAACGTGTACAAGATGCTACAAAGCTGGAAACTCCAAGCTGCTGTACATCATGCTCTGCATCATCCTATGATTGCTCTCCAGAACCACTTTTAAAGGATAAGGACGCTTAAAAATTCAGTAACATCTTACCATACATCAGTATCTAAATTACAGAATGAATACCACTTTTGTTCACTAAAGTTAATGCTATTAGATTAATAAGTAATAAGCGTAATTTATTGTTGATCACAAAAGTGTTACATCACAAGGACCTTATTACTTGTTTAGAGCCACAGTTAAAGAAGCAGCTAAAGTCTATACTGGACCTTTTGCTTCCAGGACTCCAAAACTGTAAATTCATTAGGCCTCAAATAAGAGTAAACATTGGTCAAATAAAATAAAATAACAATATTTCACCTATTTGTGACAGGTGCATTTTTACAAAGAGATGGCTACTAGTTAATCTCTCAAGTTACAGAGTGACCTGTGCTGCTACTGTATATAATTCCACTGTCACAGGGATATAAGATATATACACACACAAAGATTTTCGCTTTTGGGTTGGGAATTACAAGCAAATCTAATGTAAAGGACAAACGTTAAAGGAAACGTTGTGGTCCAGGAATGCTGGGTATCATTACATGGAACAAAACACGGCTGTACTGCTGCCCACATCTGTATTAGGTTGCACTCTCAAATCCACCGCTATCCATTGACCATTTTCTAGACTTAATGGAGCGTCTTTTTAATCCCTCAAAACAGGTTCAGTCATTGCTGGGCAGATGATAGCTTTACAGTGGACTCTAGCAAGCATTCCTGCGAGGTAAGGGTGTAAATTTAGCTCTCTCTGCAAAGTCTGTTTCTGATAAGAGACCTCTGATGAAGTAGGCTCACACTGAGGAGAGAGATATAAGTGAGAATGCAATGAATACAACATGTGTATCGCACTGCTGTTGTCTAATCGGACAGGAAAGAATTTCATTCATTCTGTAAAATTTTAGGGTGTGTCTGCAGTAACATTCCTGTGTGGGGCGATGGTCTCTGAATGGAAGAATTAAAAAAAGAGTGATCAGACCCTTACATCACTAGCAAAATAAGCCGGTGTCTAACATTCAGGCCATAGCTATTGATCTCTGCTAAGTATAAATATCAGTGAGGTTCAGTTTAAGGCCTAAATTAATTCTATTTATTATCACTCAACTAGGACAAGCAATCATGTTGTATTTAGCCAAACAGATTTAACAGAGGATCTATATGCAGACCACAGGTGGAGACTAACTTCCTTCTATAACTTTATTTGCTTACTAAATGGGTCTGCATTTGAGTGAATAATGTAGAGAAGAAAAAAGATAGAAGGTTGTGTTATGGTTTTGCTAAATTAAAATTTGCTCTAAGTGTTCTGGTATGTAAGTGTAATCACCAATCATGTTGGGAATGTCAAAAGAAATGACAGGTCAAATACTCTAAAAACGTACTAAATTTGTTCTGAAAACTCTTTATCCATGACAATTAATGTATCCATATGTTTCATTGTTCAGAGTGTCCGAGTAAAAGATATGCTGTAATTTGAATTAATATCGCTACAACAGGAAACTTAATAAATCAGTTTAATTCTGCATAAATTAAATCGGTTATAGCAGCCTACATGTCAGTAAAGACCACTTCAATTCAGTGTATGTCTGAAAACATTATAATAGAATACACAATAAATAAGGTGCTGTTTATACAAACAAAAGAATTCCCCGCCAAGGACACCGGATTAAGCTACTATAAGGCCTTTTGGTGGTGGAGTTAAAATTAGCCCATGCATCCATTCTAATCCCAAGGACGTCATCCAGTGTTGGAAGCATCTGTTGACAGTCCGCATTCCAGTCGTATCAGAAACAGACACACAGAGCCGCGCGCTGCTGCGCTATTGTTAGTTCGGTACCCGCTGCATCCGTCCTCAGCGCGCGCTCCAGACCCCTCCGTGACACTGACAGACCACAGAGACCATAACGGGACGGAATTCCTTCGCAAACAACTGATATCTTAATCTAAGCTAAATACATAATTACATACAATGGAAATATGAGAAAATAGACAAAGAAAATACACATGAAAATACATTCAATTTAACGTTTCAACTTAAATTATATTTCTAATTTAACTAATTGTGATCCTGGACCAAAAAACCAGTGTTTTGTTTTGGGGTTTTTTAATTAAGAGTTATGTATTATCTGAACAAATAAGCTTTCGTTGATGGGACAGAACAAAGTTTGGCTTAGATGCAATTGTTAAAAAATCTTGAATCCGAGAGTGTTTTTAAAAAATCTAAATATTAAGAGTAATGTTGTCCAAATAAAGTTCCAATGCACATTACTAATCAAAAAATATTTTTTTATATATTTACGGTAGGAATTTTACAAAATAACTTAATGGAACGTGATCTTTCCTTCATATCCTAATGATTTTGTCATAACAGAAAAATCGATCATTGTGACCAATTCAGTATTTTTGGCTATTGCTACCAACTTTTTGATTGGTTTTGCGGTCCAGGGTTTCTTACCTTCCGTTGCTGTTTTTCCCATGCTGGATCCAGCAGTAAATCCCGGTCCCATTCTTCCTCCTGCAGCATGTACTCGTCCGGTTCATATCCATTATCATACTGAACAGAAAGCTCGATCTGATTCATCATTTTCAAGCCTTATATTCTCTAATTTGATGGGTAACTTGTGATATTCTGCTTCTGAGTTTGAGTTTTTGGTTTAAGTGGACTCTTCAGTGCCTCAGGTGTCTCTCTCTCTCTCTCTTTCGTTCGTGTTGGTTTCCAGTCTCGCGGCAGCCGAACGCGAGCAGTGACAGCAACTAGAGGAGCGACTGTCAATTAGTACTGATGGGTCACATGACCTTTTCTCCTTCCACATCATTCACAAACGGTATTTTAACCTAGATGTAACACCCCAGGAACCTTCTTCGTTCTCATCAAATGCAGTCACACCTTAAAAGCTTTCTAAACTCTCAATATTTAATATCACAAAACTTTTTCTTCACTGCATAATTTATTTTAATCACTAGTTCTACCAAAAGTTGCTTAAAAGCTAGTTATAAATATATTGTGTCATAGATTAAATTAGCTAAATCCTCATAGGCTAAAACTGTCTTCTTCTCCCCATTCCAAAACAGTTCGTTTTGCTGTTTGATATTGAAAGTTGATGTGTTTTATCGTGTTATTTTAATGTATTATAAAGACACTGCACGTTGTTATTCTCCTTGTTACCTATAGACTAAACCGGAAGCTTCAGGTTTACTTCCGCGTTGAAGAAAAAGCTGGATAGGCTACAATTGCTGAATGTTTGTTCCTTTCCTTGTTCTTAAGACATGTAAAATGTTTGTGTGATATTGTATTGTACTTGTTGAAAATAAAGCTTTTGAAATATAGCCTAGGCTATATATTTCTGAATGTTTGCAGTGACATTGATACATTATTACAGCAGTTTAGTTAGGCTATGGTTGTTTGTTGAAGGTATATTAATTTGAGGAGTTTTTTTATAAATAGGTTTCATTGTTAATTCTTACCTTCTTGAATGGGCAGTTTGTAAAGGAGAGCATGGTGAGTTGAGCCAGTTTTCACGTACAATGTGTTTAAAGTAAGCACATGACAGTAATGAATCCAGTTTAATGTAGGCCTATATAAATTTCAGGATATAGTGCATCCTTGGGATTTATAACTTTGTATCTAAAATAAATTGCTTTGAAAATAAAAGTAGTCTTGGATGAACTTGCGCCTAATGAGGGGTGAATTGAGCCTAGGGAGAGGATAACTTGAGCCATTTGGGGTTAAACTGTGCAGTTGATTTTGCTGAAGTAAAACAACATTTTCACCTCATGCTATATCAAAAGAAAATGATTTCTTAAAATCTATCTGTATGACTTTTGATGGACTGGCCATTCATCCAGAGTTTCTTCATTTATTACATTTTTTTAGATTTTCATAACAAAATATTTGAAGAGAAAAAACACAGGTCTCTCTCCAACAGAGAGAGCAGAAAGGCAAAATATCACATTTTTTATACAAATTTTAACTAAATCGTACAATTTAGTACAGAAGATTCTTTATTCAGTCAGACATCTATGTTACTGTATTGCTTTTGCTAAATGCCTTTTTTACCTACTCACACATATTATATTCTCTTCGTTCGCAAAATTGTTATACTCTATCCGTTCCTTTTACCCGAACTGAGCTAGGCAAGAAGTCTTTTATGTATGCAGCACCGTTTGATTGGAATCTCCTCCAATCTAAATT
>JAUCMT010000036.1:6178779-6193956 GCA_032357475.1 Enteromius thamalakanensis
CTCCACTGAACTCAAGGTACTACTTGTGCTTTGTCACTGCTATGCTGCAATAAACATCTTCATCAAGATCTTCGACGTCCTCATATTTTTTCTTACATGTGTATGTATATATATAGCAAAAAATATATATATATCTTGGAAAAAATAATAATAAAAAAATCACTTCCTGGAAGTTTCATATTTTGGCAGGATGTATAGCTTAATGAGGAATGGATTTGGATACATTAAAAGACAATACAATGGAAGATCCGCTCACCTATAGAAGTGAAGAAGTCGTTGTGGGCGTACAGAGAATGAAAGAGGAAACTCAACAGGAACCAACACAAAGCCATCCTAAGAGAAAAAGCGAGTGTCATTGGTCATGCATGTTAAACAATACAATGCAACATCCTCCTGATGATGTCATAATTTATTTTTTCTGCCTTTTGAGGTGTTAATACAATCAGATACCTCAGCCGGCTCTCAGAGTAAGGAAAATGCACTACTGAACCAAATAACACATGTAAAATACACTGAAAACGTGATCTGTTTGCCAAACCCCCCAGTGCACACCCATTTAAATACAGATGCTGGATCACAATTTTGGCACAAAGGTGGAATCCAGAGGGCAAACAAAGAGCATTACACCAGGCCTGTGGGAAGATCCCTTTTGTGTGCTAGTATCACCATGTATAAACATCAACTACGGCAAGCCTCTGGTCAAAGAGAAAGCCTCATTAGACAAATATCCTGAGACACATTAAGAGATCACAATCATTATTACTTGTATTATTTGGGTACAACTGTTGCATCTTAAATGCATATCTGAGATTAATATCTTGCAGATATGTAATGGTATGCAAAAAACTTCTGACATATGAGATAGGCCAAAGTAATGCCCTAAAGGGCCAAAAATCAACTCATAGGACCTGCTTTGCTGTGCTTGCTCATGTGCTCTGCAGGAGGTACCTGTCTGAACGAGCAGGCATCTTGTATGAACTCGCATGCCTTAATTTAGAGAACTGGCTTTATTATAAAGAACTAAATAAAAACTGAAATCGTTAATCAAATAATTTTTAAAGTTAACATCTAGCATTAGATCATTTTCTACTTTATTTACTTTTCACAAAACTTCTCAAAACGTATTCCCACAAAAATCTCTTAAATCTAAAAAAAAGAAGCCTATTCTAAAGAAAATTCTTGATTTTCAATATGCAAGTGCAAATGATGTTTTTATTTTTATTTAAACTAGACAAACTTTAATGGATTTTTTTGAGAATATTGCTGATAATTATTTTTTTTTTCCCTTATTTCCACTAATATCACTTTCTATGCCAGTTAATCTGTAATATAATTTGAACTAAGGTTGAAACTACACCACAAACGTCACTAAGTATTAGCAGCGTGTTTGATGAATTGTCATAATATCATATACATCCGAGTTGACACTGCCAGTCCTCAAGCAGTGGCTAACTTTTTAATTCCCATCTTAGGTTACATCAGTGATATATTAATTTCTTAAAAATTAGATACAGCAGTTCAAAAAGTAGCCTGCCGCATAATTACAGGAAAGACCCTAGTGGAGTGCGTGAGCTCGTGAGGGTCCAGCATGGAAGCCGACCGCAGTTCATTGGGTACAGAGCCACGGAACTGCCACGTCTTCTCGCACCGCCCCCCTAGAAAACTCGAGATGACATCAGCGAACTGCAAACTTTTCTAGACGTTCCCAGATAACAGACGCCAAAGGAAAATCTCATAAGAAAATCTGTGCAGAAGGACAGATGAGACTATCGTTTTCATTAAACACGGATTACTCTACTCACTGCGAGTGTGTCAGTCAATGAAACACGAGTTCCGCGTGCTCGACGCAAAGAAGCAGTGTAGTAACATTTTAGCAACATTAGGGTATTTCTCATAATATAATGCTGCAAATAATGTTAAGTTCGTATGCCTTCTCCAAATTCACTTTAGACCACATATATAGCCTATTCTTCATAACAACAAAAATAAGACTTGTAAAGTTTACCATAAGCTAGGCTATATGAAAAATTAGATCCTAAGTTTGACATCTCGCTTAATGAGCTTGAAACTTCTTTTTTGCTAAAGACTGATTCATTGAACGCTTCGATGTATCACTGTGGCTATATTATTGCGTGCAGTGAATAATGGGTGCAAGATAAACTCGTGCACGTGCACCACATTTTCTCAACCAAAATAGTTTTTCAACTCTTTTTAGATATCCAGTGAAGTAGCTTTCTTTGTACTGTTGTTATGACGTTTTGCATTACAAATTCACTACCGATATAAAAAGTCGTTGTAATAATAAATATTCTAACGATACACCAAAATGAAACAAATTCCTCAAAGAGGTTAGAAAGTAAAATATCCTCGTACCTTTTAGACCGTCACCGCGCAGACAAACAGTAAACCGATCCCAATGTTGCACTAGTGATGCTGCTGATGAGGAGCTCAGCGTGGATGGAGAACTCTTCTGTGTTTACGATGCTGCTTGTGAGCAGCCGGGCTTTATCTGAGAGGCCGCACCGCTCTTCTCCTCGCCATCTGGCGACGGGGACTCCGCTGCGCTACGTGCAGAGTCTCACACACTCTCCCGAACTCATGGAACCAGGTGGAATTTTAGATACTGCGCATGCGCATAGTACAGCGCCTACATCGCATTCCATTGGGCTCATCCTTATGATGTGGTACTTGATACAGCTGTGGGTGTGAAATTGTTCTACATAGTTTGCATACATATTTTAAGAATGCATACGTTTATACTCACAATGTTCCAATAAAAACATCAAATATAGTTATTTTTGTATAATCCACTATATCCTTAATTAAAGAAAAAGTTCACCCCAAATCAATAATATGGATAGAGAACTCAGCTTTTGGATTACTCGCATTAACTTGTGAATTATTGTGTTTTTAGCTCTCAGAGTATCAGGTAATACTTTCTCCAAATCTCTTTCGATGAAGACATAAACCTCTCTACATATTTGGATGACCTAAGAGTAATTTTCAGAACATCTTTATTCTTGGGTAAACTATTCCTTAAAAGCATGCCATTATGTGTCAGTCAAGGGTAAAAAGAACTCATGTTATCTCCTTGTGTGTTTCAGCTGCTGGATAATGAATATTCACTGAAAAGGGAAGTCTGTGTTTTTTTCTTTTTGTGCAAAAAAAGAAGTGGAACTTTCTCTAACACTCAGCACTATAACAATCTACATTCAACGTTGCTTCTTCTAATTTTGATTTATATTCAATTTAAATTAAGTGGCAGCTGATATTTATCTTTGTTTCTTCTGCTGGTTTCAATTCTGAATGCAACCTTTGCTTTACAAATTAACACTGAGCTGTAAAAGCGACAAACGTTTGTCAGCCTGAAGAATGTTTGTGAAACTAGCACAACAGAAACACAATGGCACGCATTTGTGTTAAAAAGTTTATTGCACTATATGTAACTAAAGTAAAAATATTGAGCATTTCAAAATATTTTAAAGAAAATATTCAGTATTATTTGAAATGAAAATATATTTTTTAGCATGTTATAACATGTTTTAGCACAATCACTTAAAACTTTGTCTTTAGCCTTTTGTCTGATTTTTAGTCATTAAAAAAAGCTAATGATTTCTCATAATAATCCTGTCATTGCAATGCTAGCCAAACATCTGACTTTACTACTATAATAAATCTGGCACATTCCTGTAAGACTGATTCTAAAGCTTTTCTTCATCCCAGTCCTCAAAGTAAATCATTAAGGGCAGAAAAGGGTCAAACATGCAGTCTGCAGCTGTGTATGTTCTGTGCTGTTTGTATTTACTCCAGTGATTCAAACTTGTTATTTTACTGACTTTATTGCCTTTTTGGTCAATTAATCTCTTTCCTATATTGCAATAATCTTAAAAACAAAACCGTAACATCATTACAAACTAAACTACACACAAATGATGATATTTGTCTTCCTTTGGTTTATGATGTATTAAAAGTATTCACTAATATTTCCTAATACATTCAATTCTTCTTTTTTTTGTAAATAAGGCCATCCACAGAATTCCATTTGTTCTAGATTAATGGATGATTGTGTTCAAGCCATCATATGGCAAACAAAGTTTTTCTTCAGTCTCTTGAATTCTTATTATTTTAACCAAGATAAACTCAATAAGTCTGTGAAGAGGTCTCCTTCATTTCATGCCACTGTATTTCCTTCAGTATTTCTCAGAGACGGATGTCATCCAATAAGGTGAGCCGCTGACCAAACAGCAATTCTTCATAGTCAGAGAGCTGCCGAAGAAACCCAGCATTCGGGGCAGTGCAAGCTCGTCTTTCCTTCAGCCAACGAAAAGCATGCAGCAAAGACCAACGGCGATGCTTCATCAGGAATCCCAACGTCAGCACCGAGCTACGACTCCGTCCAAGGCTGCAGTGCACCAACACCCGGCCGCCTGGTGCTCCAGGTGCTCCTCGTAAAGCCTCGGCAATAAACTGAGAAGCTTCTGGAAGGGCCTGCCGAAGATCCTGCTGTGCGTCATCATTAAGCCGTAGCCGAAGATAACGTAAAACACTTGGGAAAGCATCTGAGATTTCAGCTGTGGCATTGACCACATGTGTGATGTGGAGGTTTTTGATGATACGGTAGTCATGTGCCTGCGAGGCAGAGCCCTGGTATAGCGCCCCCTCCAGGATTTCGGAGGGATAGATGGTGAGTGAGCGACGCTCTGTCTCCAGCAGTACCAAGCGAGGAGTACACAGAAAGGGATAGAGAGAGTGAAAAGCAGAATAGCCCCCCTGGAGGATTACAGGGTCCATTCCCAAAGCACTCAGCTGGAAGAAACAGTGCTGGAGAGTAGGAGAGTCAGCACGGGCCTCCTGACTGCCAACTAGAATGCAAAGCCACATTACATTAAAATGTATCCATTATTATTTTATTATATACATCATAATATTTGTACTTTATTGTATTTTTAGTACATTATTTTAATATATAATTTTCATTGTTTTAGACAAAGTTATTGTTAATATTATTAATAAAATCTAATAAAAGTGCCCAGTTAACATAATAATAATAACATTTTTTTTTTAATCATAAGGTTTTGTTATATATTTATTAATTAATACAACAGTAGTATCTATAAATATAATGTATAATATTAAAAATGTTATTACTAACAGATGCTCGCAAAGTTACTTATAGTCAGTAAAATATCTATCAAAACAAAGGGTTACCTATTAAACTTGTCATTTATTCAACAAAATCTAACTGTCTTTATAAATTATATTCAATTATAAAGGTATAATGTCACATAATTTATATAACACATTTAAAATAATAAGCATAATAATAAAAATAATAGTATATATCAGTTATATCAGGTATTATTATGAATATAATGTATAACCTTAATAATAACAACATCTTTTTAGATTATTATTAAACTTATTGGCATATATTTGACATAAATTATATTAATTAATAGTACATTTATGTTCATTTATAAATGTATAATATAATTTAGGCTATACAATGTAATGTCAGCACAAAATTCTAAATTTATAATATTTTAATGAGTTTGATTAGATTTTTTTTTATTTATAAACATGGAAAAATATTATACCTGGACTTTGGCCTTCTTCAGCGTATAGCAGTATTATAGAAAACTCCTGCAGCTGAACACAGCTTATCAAACAGCCCAGTTCTGGATGCATTACTGTCACACTGGCACGGGCTGTGACCAGGTGACTCTGCTTATATCTGCACATGTATACACACATAAACACACACAGTTAAACTTAAAAGCCAGACCCATTCATGAACCTTTCACTGAAAATTACATGTCTATATATTTATATATATTTATGTGTATCACTGTTACCTCTCAGCAGAGCGGCAGTCCAGTATCAGTATATAATAGGGATCATGCAATGAAGGTTGGCCCGCTTCAGCATTCAGGAGGTTGTACACCTGCTGTGGGGTAACATAACCTCTTTCTATATTTGCCTTTTCGGGAAGTGCAGGAATCAGAAGCTCTTTCACATACAAAAACACAGGGAAACACACACACAAAATAATTTGAACATTTCAATTAACGTACAATAAACTAATTGTTTTATTCATTTTTTTTTATTATTTTTATTTTTGAAACGGTTTATATGAGCCAACGTTTGATATTTCAGCCAGTCTTACAGCTTTTAAACAAATGCATTTCGTTCATATACACACAAGCAGCGATTAATTATGCAGCGTCTTTATTCATAATTATTACCTTCAGTGTTGTTTTGAGATTCAATGACGTTAATTTGAGAGAGTTTGAGGGTTCCATTTATCTCCCTACAGGGGGCGCTGTTCTGAACCTGCAGAGAGCCCCCTGAACCAGTGGAGCGAACCAAACGACATTTCTCAGCTCTGTAAGGAGAGGGGGAAGAATTCAAGCAATTGAAGTCTAAACAGTTACACACAGATCCAGTCAACCACCATTGGACAAGTGATGCATTTTAAAGGCATATCAGGTGAAGTATTTATTTTTTTAAAGTATTTATTTATTTCTTTGTCAGTGTCTGCTTTTTTATGTTGAGAACAAATAATAATATCAGAAAGAAAATAATAGTAATGTTATCAGATGTACTCACCTGGACACCACAATGCCCATGGTTTTGGATGAGAGTCATTCGGGACGAAAGCTCTCTCTCTTCTATGGGCCAAAAGGTAAGAGAGAGAACACAACACAATCTTGATACACACTCAAACCAGCACCATGCAAAATACACACTGCCTACAGTGTTCCTCTGCTCTCCAATACGTGCAAAATTGACCAAAAGAGCCGGAATATATGTAGAACTTTACATCCTTGTGGTTGTTAAATTGTTCTCTGCATGTCTCTGTGTGAAAAACAACTGCTTTTTTGTTTTTTTCCTCCCTCTTTGTCAGGTCCTTATTTTAGTGGGTTGCCGGGGTAATGCAGGACAGTGAAGTGCTCTACATGGGCAGGGGGTGAGCTGGCAATGACAGGTCAGAGTGTCACACGCAGACACTTCTGAATGAAAGTAAAATGACAAAAATAGATTTTTTTTTATGTATAATACAAATAGTTTATTTATCATGTACCTTATTCAAACCAAACCTGTTATTTATAGTTAGATATATGGTAACCAGTTATATGGTAAATATTATTTAATACATTATCAGAATACACTATTGGAATAATTATGGATGCATTTATTTAATCAAAAATGTAGTGAAAACAGTAAAATTGTGACATTTTGTAAAAATATATATATATATTCTCTTTTAATACATTTGAATTAATAATGAAATGTAATAAACAGCTAAAATTACATTTTGGAAATTTTCAGCAGCCATTAGGCTACTTTAAAATTCAGTGTCACATGATCTCTTAGAAATCATTCTATGCTGATTTAATGGTTAAGAAACTGTTATTATCAACAGTGCTGCTTAATATTTTTCTGAAAATCTGAATATTATAATGATTTCTGAAAGATCAAGCCATGAGCTATCCCAGAAATAAACGCATAAGGGTGAGTAATGGCTTGGGGGGAATGTCCTTTAATTTTTTGACCTGCCACCACTCTACCATTCCCATGATGTCACCATATCGGTATGTGCTTACTGATATTTGACCTGATTAATAAATGCTGGGTTGCCATGGTGATAGTGCATTGACTATCTGTTCTATTTTTCTCACCCACCTGTCATGGACATAATGTTCTTGTTTGCCCTCAGTACATTTATTCTGTGGATCCAGCTGCTGGCCACAAAAATACTCTCATGTCCGCACACATATTCAGACAGAAATGTTTGTTATGTTATGTTATATGTTATGTAATTAATCATGGACCTGTCTGTTGCATTGTATTCATTTGATCTAATTAGAAGCCCTATTCACTTTCAAGCATAACATACAATGATCCCTATACTTTAAATTACCCATCCATCCTGCGATGGAGTCAGTTTAATCACTTGAGTGATGTCATATACAGATGGCATCAGATGGAACATTTTTGGCAGACAAATATGTCCTTCTTTTATCTGTTTTATAAGGATACCACAGTATTATATATCCAATAAAGAAACGAGAAGTTAATCGTCTTAATTTAATAAGCATCAATAAAACTATATAATTGGAGGTTCCGCAGAATTTTTGATGTATTCTGTCTTCTACTGCTTATCAGTTTATTTTACAACACGTTAAACTCTTAATATGTGTGTGTGTGGTGCATAACAACATAAATGCGCAGGCTGTAATAAAATATTTACCGAGCAACGTGATGCGCGTTCATGCGGCAAGGTGACGTTTTTAATTATTAACTCCGCTTGCCCTCTGCCCTGAGTCTGTCGCTGGTACAGATATGCTCTCATTCACCTCAAAGCACTCGAACGAGAGGTAATGGAAGGACTAAATCCAGGAGAAACACAGATTTGAGCGGCCCTAGACACACGGGTGAAAGAAAACCTCTCGTCGACGGTAGTCAGTTATAATTATCCTTTTCTTTTTTCTTTTTTTTTGGTCCTCTCAGAGTGAGATAAGATCAAAGTCCACTTGTGCTCGGTTTCTCATAACAGAGACTGAGCAAGGTTTTCAGTCAATCCGTGACGAAAATACATAACGGAAAAGATGACCAGGAGATGTAAGTTGGTCTATATTATCGTTATTTTTCTTTTTTGTATGATGTACTGTATGTTTTATTATTTGTTTAGGTATTTTTAAATTTATATATTTAATTAAATTATCATTTTACTTTCTTATTTTAGGAGGCTAATGTTATTATAATTAGAAAATTAAATTCTATCTGCTATTCTATTTTTCATGTTTTCTACAAGTTACGGTTACAAAGATTTTGGACTTTGTGCCTTACGTATACTGGACAAGATATACAAGATATCAACGTTTTTTTTTTTGTTGATGGCTAAAATAAAGATTACATTGGACAAAAATAATGGTCAAAATATTTCATGATATGTGCCAATATTTGACCCTGAACCTCAAAACCAGTCATAAGGGACATTTTTTTAAATTGAGATTTATGCATCACCTGGTTTGGTGGGATAATTGTTGGTTAAGATACAACTAGCTATATGAAAATCAATAATTTCCCCCCATACCTGGCTATTGCTAAAAAAATACCTGTGCTACTTATGATTGGTTTTGTGGTCCAGGGTCGCAGCTGTTGATATATTAAAAGTTTTATAAAATCTATATTAGAAGACTTTTGTTTCTAAAAGTGATGGTGAATCTATTTGTATTTTATTTATTTTTTTGCTTGTGTTCGTGTACAGGTAGTTTGATGTCCGTCCTCCAAACCCTAATGCTGTAGAAGGGTCAAAATTAATAATAATATTACACTCCACTCATCCTGGGGTGGGTGGACCGCTAGTATGGACCCCTGGCAAAATCTGGTGTCCAGATGGTTAGTACAAATTAATTTTTGACTGACAGCTTTAATTGAGCACAAATAAGCCTGGTTAAAATCTTTGAATGTGAATACTTGCTTGTTAATATGCTGTGAATAGCAGCCGTAAAATACCATTAGCATTAGCGCTTGTGAGATTACTGCTTCAGTATCTTTAAATGGCTATTTTTAGGTTTAGTGGTAAATCTATTAAGCTTAATCAATGTACTTTCTGTCTATGTGTGTTTCAGTTCAGCATGGTGGCAGATGCATACGCCACATGCTCTGAGAGCCTGCGTGTACGAAGTGTGTAAACCTCTGGTGCCACTTCTGCTGTGCATCGCGGCCCTGGTGGCTGTGATTGTGTATGCTTTAGCAGATAATCTACGCAGTTTCGTAAGCAGGATCTTCATTCCGCAGTATCACTATCCTTATACAGTGCCACTTGCATTCATACAGGTACGTAAGATTTTAAAGTTGCTTTACATGACTAATGATCAGAGGGTTTTTCTGACTTTCTAATCCCCTTCAGGGTCAGCGCAGAAAGCTCCGGCCAGTTTAAAATTAAAAAAGGCTATTATAGGGTTATTATAAAAACTAAAACCATAAACATTAAAATAATTAAAGAAAACCTTTTTAATTTCAACTAGCTGCTGAAAAAAGATTTATCATTTTAATTAAAATTTGATATGCTAAAATAATAATAAATTATATAGACATATTAAAGGATACTAAACAGCACCACAAAGTTTCTCAAACTTTAGCACAATTAAAAAAGCAAACATTTTGATTCAGAATATTATTGATGATGCCTAAATAATGCTATAATTAAACATTAAATAATGGAGGGAAAAAAAGTTTGTATGCAAAGCATAAAAAGCTCTCAGTTGCTCGAATTTTGCAGTGTATCTGAGCTGCTGTTTCATACAATGAAATTTAAAAGGAAACTCTAATATGTTCAGTAAACTGACCAAAAAAATTGTCCTTACAACTCGTTTGATTCATTCCAAGTCACACAGTAGATTTCTTTCAGCCAAGCTGTTATTCACTGAAAAATTTCCATTCAAACATGAGATGTCAAGATGTTTTATGTCAGGATCATGTCAAGTGGACCATTATTTAAAGTCCTACACATGTATTTTGCATATAAACCATATCATCAGTATTACACATCTCTCTGTGTGTACAAAAGATTATTTGTAGGGTGTAAAGCACAAGACTGGGCAGATCTCTGATGAATCATTAGGTGTGCTACATGCAGTCATTTGACTAGTGCTATAAACTGGTGCAGGCCTTTTACTGTTTGAGTTTGAATGTTATGGCTGGGCTATATTTTTAAAATGTCACCAGTTGACAAATGAAAAATACATGTATCTACAATGGGGTCAAAGACTGAGACTCGATTTAATAAAAGCGCAGAATGACTTAGAACATAGTTTGTTCCTATTTTGCTTTAGCATGTGAGCTGCTTTAACTCCACAAGCATAATTTGACTTGTTCCAAAGAGTGTCTTGAGCTCGTGACCTTCTCTATAAAGAATCACATGATCCATTGACCTAAAAACAGCCCAGAATTGTACTCATTTTGAATAATAAAGTTGCACCATTTCAAAATCTTGAGATTGTATACTGTATATATAAAAGAAAGTGTTCTTGTGTTGTAATTGTTTAACAGTTTTTAAAAATGTGAACATTTTTGTAGTTTACTTGCACAGTTTAATAGATTTCCAGTCTGACAAATATTCAGTGTATTCAATGTAGCCTTAAAACTGCATGAATAATAATTCTAAAAATTGTAAAATGTTATTGTTTCGTAGTGCGATACAGCTTTTACTGCTTAATTTTCACGTTATCATCTAAGTTTATTATGCCTTGAAAGTGGTTTTCTTAGGTACACAATGAAAAGTCAGCAGTATATGACCCTGTAGGCATTTATGGCACACGTCTTAATCTCCTGTTTTAGCCTTGTCACAACTTCCTCGTTTTTGCTTCCTTCCCTTCAGGTGTTTTTAAATCTCCTGGCACTGCTAGCTTTGCACGGCGTGGGTCTGATCCACCTAAAGCCTTTTTCACTGAGGCTGGGCGAGCGTTTGTTTGTGCCGGCTGTCTGTGGGAGCGTCCAGTGCATTTTGGCCATATGGGCTGAAGCCTGTTCCCACTCTGGCCTGTACCCACTAATCACCCGCTTCCTCCCAATGGTCAGTCTGAGCTTGAGTCACCTGTTTGCACTGAATATGCCAGGCTCCATCCACGTCTCCTCCCTTTTGACTGTGCTCACCATCGCTTCAGTCACCGTCACAGGTACACCGTTCAGGTTTATTTTGGTGTTTACTTACTGATCATTGCAAAAGTGGGGATTCAAAAGTAAAACTTTTTTTGTAATAACACATGAACCTACTGAGCCATTTTGAGCACCAACTTTATCCAGCTTACATTCTCTGAACTTTGGCTAATGTTTATGCAAGGTTCTGTGAAGAGGTACAGGTCGTTTTTAAAGTTACTAATCACATTTAATTTCTCTTTTCAGCATGTAAAGGACTTCATGTGATAGAATCGCTGGAGTACGTCTACTCCCCTCTTAGCCTTGTCCTCCACAGCCTCTCTCTTGCCTGGCTAGCCAAAGTCTCCCAAACGGAGCGAGGCCATGCCACAACCTTTGACCTTTACTACACTCTGACAGTGACACGTACCCTCTTGTTAGGGTTCCTGTGTGTTTTACACCCTGATGGACCAAAGGCACTGATGCATGGCAACTGGCACAGTCTGCTGTTTCTGGGATACATGCTCGGGATGTTACTGCTGGGTGCTGTCCAGCTTCTCTTTGTGGATGTAACGGCACTGTATTTTTCTGCTCTCCCAGCAGCTGTGCTGCATGCGACCAGAGCGCTGGTTCTGCCTCTGTTCAGTCTGCTATAGGACATACGGACCAGTCAGAGTGTAGATCATTCTGAAGAGGAAAAGTTTGTGTAACCAATTAAATACATGATTGATTATTACAGTATTAAAACCAAATTTACATGACAACCTCATGTAAAGATAATTATAATTAATTAATGTGGTAATGCTACCAGTAAACACTGATGTGCTACTCCTTTCTAAGCTTGCACTGAAACTATGGCACAACTACGACACACATCTAACGAATGGGGTGTTTTCATGAAGGAGCTGATACTTAAGTTCTGGAATTTAAATTATTAAGGTACAGGTTTTTTTGTACAGACTATATTATTATTTTTATGTTTTAGCTGGAAGTTTTGAGAAAGAAAACAAATTATTTTGCCTTTTTTTTTTTTTAGGACCTTTAGGGTTTTTGTGATTTTCATGATGCGCATTATAAAAAAAAACACAATTTTGTGCCTCAAACTCCTCATTCTAATTACTGAAATGCAGAAATTAAGTTACGGTTGTAGCTTTTTGGGATGCACTGTGTTTAACTTATGCTTTTATTTTTAAAAAGTCATAAAAATGACAAGCTTCCGCATGCATTACAGTAATAAGAATGCCCTTAACAATGCGCTTAACTGTCATAACTACAAAATGCTAAAGTAATCAACCTTAAAGGCCATAAAAAAACAATGTTTAATA
Organism: Enteromius thamalakanensis; assembly: GCA_032357475.1. Taxonomy (NCBI): domain Eukaryota; kingdom Metazoa; phylum Chordata; class Actinopteri; order Cypriniformes; family Cyprinidae; genus Enteromius; species Enteromius thamalakanensis. Next base: position 6,191,751 of record JAUCMT010000036.1, read on the forward strand.
CGTTTTTTATATTTAAAGGGTGAAATATGATCAAAGCATGTTCTTTACAAGCTTGGTGAGATTCACCGAAGTATACCATTCCCCTTACAAACCCAAACCATTGAAACCCTTCACTGCATAGTTTTTTTTAAATAAAAACTATAAGCTATAAAGATTTATACACTGCAATACAATTACTTGAGACTATTATAGTAGTAATACATTATTTAAATAGAAAACCTGTGACTCATGTATTTATTTAACTCCTAATATACAGTACAGACTACAGTATTATTGCTAATGTTTGGAGCAAATAAAACTTATTGACGAGGTTTTCTCCTACCCAACCCAGTGTGTTGTTTTTCTTGTCATATTTTGTATAATTATCACAAATCACAACGCAGATACAGATCATATCTACTACACATTTGTATTGTTACCAGTGTAGACCAAAGTCTGCCCAAGCGAGAATTATGAGGTTAAAAAAGTTCTGCATTAGAGCTCTGAGGATTTGCTTCTAATCAGGCATGATTGATTTATCTGTAAAGACCTGGTTAATGTTACACGAGCATGCAATTTGTTTAGTTTATCAGTAATGTCAGTTTAGATAAGCAGTGTAGATAATATCCCTGTTCCTTTTCTATGATAGATAGCTTACACCGTTTCTGTTGCAGTGCATACTTATCGGTTAGATAAATCTCAAATTATGCAATCGTCATTTACAAAATATTATCTTTATTCAAAAAGATAAAAGTACTGTGACATTTAATGGAGAACAACAAGATCTTGAAGAATAAATTCCGAGTTAGCAAGGAAGTGCTTTGTGTTGAAGGAAATGCCAATGTTAGGATGTAATAATTCACAGTTCAGTACTGGGTGTGGAGCAGAAGACCATAAATATAGCCACCTGATAGAGGAACAGCTGATGTGCACTAGGGGAAGGTACACTGAGTGAGTGATAAGTACGTGATAAGTCTCTGTGAGTTTTTTCCACTGGTTTGACGTATCAGGACTGATCTGCGTCGGGTGGGATGTGGATGCCTAGACTCTGCAGTAGGTTAGAAGCAGGCCCAGCAAGGCCGGCCTGAGAAGCGAGAGACTCCAGTAAATTTGAAACCAGGTTGAGATCCACATCAAGCGGCTGGATTTCTTCCTCAACCAGATCTGACCTTGAGGCGGCTGATGAGCTTTTAGATGCAGCTGCTTGATTACTGGCCTAAAAGGAAATGGAAAAATAAATAAATCAATAAAAGTGTCCACAAGGTTATGTGCACAGGATAAACAACATCTGTGGAGACTCACTGTGTTATTTTGTGTAAAGCTTTTGCCAATATTTGTGCTTTGCAGTTCCTGGTCCATTTCATCCATGTATTTCCTCAGATTGTCCAGCGCCTCGGCACCTGCCTGCTCCTGAGACTCGCCATTCTGCACTTCTTCATCATCATCATCCTCCTCTGCCAAGTCATCAGAGTCTAACTCATCATCCTTACTTCCTATAAGACAGGAAGTGCAAATTATTAGTGCTTTTTGCGTAGTGCACATGAGCAGTTAACAAATATATTTTGCATTTGCTATGTAATACTGTTAATACACTATTAATACCATAATAAAATTTTTCTATTTGGCAAATGTATCGGAAACGGCGTATTTTGACAGTGTAAAATTACTTTTTTTGTGAAAATATAATAACGGAATCACAGAAGTTGGCATATGAATAAATGTTTATTTTACAAATTTATTTAATTATTATTGGTCAAATTATTATTTATTAATTTAGTATTAATTTATAACTTAGTAAATATTATTTGAAATACATACTAATTATATTTCAGCATATATTTTATTATCTCTAAAATTAAACAATGATATTATATACTTTGACTTTATAGCAGATCTGTATCTGATATAATATATTGTGATACTTATACTTATTTTGTGACCTGTAAAATATCAATTAAAAAAAAACAAAATTTATTTGTCTGCCAGTGCATTAACAAAATACACACCAATTTGATTTCTACATAGGATTACAAAGAGTAGCTATATATATATATATATATATATATATATACCATATACCTACATACATACTAGGCTTGTGCCGGTATTCAATAATGCGATAAATCGCGGTAATGAATATGCACGATATCGTTATCGCGGGCACTTCAAAATACCGTGAAAAATAATAGATCCGAATTTATATTTTTAGAACGCGCATTAGCTTATT
>JAUCMT010000036.1:6194056-6208698 GCA_032357475.1 Enteromius thamalakanensis
ACAGTGAAAGTGCTGATGCTAAAGACTGTTCTGCTGCTGGGATTGGCATCAGTTAAGCGAATATGCGATTTGCAAGTGCTGTCTGTGAGCACCGCCTGCTTTGAATTAGGGCCCAGTGACTCAAAGGTCATCCTGAAACCAAGGCTCGGTTATATACCGAAGGTGTTCTCCACTCCGTTCAGAGCACAGGTGGTATCTCTTTCGGTGCCACCCCCGAACAAAGGCTATGACTTTAACCCTCTCTACCCCGTCAGGGCATTAAGAGCCTACATTGAGCGGTCGGCCACCTTTACACGGTCTGACCAGGAGTCTATCTGCTTTCAAACTGAGTTTCCATGGCGTATAAGCAGATGCAGTATGAGTGAAGTGACAACAGGGAACGAATAGGTTACTTCCGTAACACAGGTTCCCTGAGACATGGGAATGAGTACTGCGTTCCATGCCGTGCTGTAAGTGCCCATCGCTTCATTCGAAGTAACCTGAAGTCCTATGGCTAGGCGTCTGCTTATATACACTTATATACATTTGTTTAGTCCTTTTTTTCTTTTTGTTTTTTTACATAAGTTAAACACCCAGAGAGCTGGTAAGTTAATCTTGGATTACTCCCATACCCACACCTTGGACACCTGACATCTGTAAAAAAAACCTCTCAGTCTTTCAGCTGAAGAACTTTGAGTCACAGAGGTAAAAATGGATCTCTCACTGTTGATTACTGTAAAAGTGAGGTCCGGCTTGCATTGTTTTTTTTTTTTCATACTGTACACCATCTTGAAAATCACTTTTCTTCTGCTTTGAATGAGCATAACTGAGCTCACTTTTCCTCAGGAATGCACTCCTAACAGTTGAGTGCTGGATAATAAAGTGGCTCATATATCCGTATTCACCCATCAGGTGGTCATCATGAGGATTCTTTTGGAGCAGAGCAGCGTGACTGATCTAGTGTGCAGACATCATCAGGTAATTCTGTAATCGCCAAGCTAAATATAAACTATTTTAGTGTTCCGTAGAAGAAAGAAAGTCTGCTTTGGAACAACATGGGGCTAAGTGAATGATGACAGAATTTTCATTTTGGGTCAGCTATTGCTTTAATACCAAAAAATTACACACTTCAACTTTAAAGCAAGATATTAAATTGGATTGGAACATTTTGTCTGTAGTGTGCAGACATGGTGATTGACAGCTTTGGTGGTAGTGGAAAAGTTTTTTTTCCCCCTTTCTTTTCTTCAGGAGCACAAAACATATTTTGGATTCTTGGTTGCTGCTGGAATGTGAGCCACTGTTTTGTTCCTATGTTTCTCTCTGACTCCCCTCAAGCCTTAATCTTCGCAATGTTTTTATTTTCATTTGTCTTTTTCCCCTCTTGCTCTCTGAGGGCAATACCTGTTGGCCAGCATTTATGCTGTGGTTTATCTGTACTCCTGCGCCTTCTATTTTCCTTGCCAGAAGTGGTAAATCGTGCTTTCGTTCACCTCCTGGAGGTATTAAATTCAGTCGGATTCTTCTGTGTCACAAAAGGTTTTGTGGCTTGCTGAAACTTAACAAAGTGCAAGTGTGTTGAGAATCGTATCTCCCCAGAACCGTTTCTGGGTGGGTGATGGTTGTTTAAAGTCTAGGACTTTTTTTTCCCTTCTCAGCTTGAAATAATTCTTTCCGTTTCAGACTTTAGATCCAAAACCATCTTGCCATTTCACGTATTCCAGGCAGAGTTCAGAACTTTAAGTCTAGACCAAAATGCTCAGTTGTCTCATTATACCATGCATTTCCTCTAAATGTGGTGCTTGCTCCGAGGCTTCTTGGATACGACTTGATTCAAGCCTGTCCAGATGATGATGGACCACCCAGGGCTGTGCTGAGTGGACATTGCTGGTAACATGGGTGGCTTATTGGGTAAATTCCCAGGTTTTGCCGACAGATAGCATTGAAATACATGTTTTGGTTCGAGGTTGGTGAACACCAGGCTGTCACTCAGACAGAACTGGAAATACCCCTTGTAATTTAGAAGCCAGCAGATGTGAAGGACAGACTTCTTACAAGGTTGGGAAGATTATCACTTAAGTACAGTGACCTAATGTGGTGTTAGCACAGACTTTGCAGACATGCTTATTTAATTAGCTTGTGATGCCCTTGAAAAGCTGCAATGTCAGCCTATATTTCTCTGTATAGTTATTTTGGATTGTATTGTGTTACAGTACATGTCAAGTCAGCTGTCTTTTTAATGCATATCTCTGTCTCTCTATATAAAAGAAGAGTTCAAAAACAAATAACTCAATTTTTAGCAATTCTCAATCCCATCATGTTTTATTGTGCATTCCAATTAATCGCTATGGTAACACTACAATAAGGTTAATTACTTAACTACAGTATTTAACATGAACTAATTATGAACAATACTTCTACAGCGTTTATTAATCTTTAATTTCAGCATTTATTAATGCATTATTAAAATCAAAAGTTTTGTTTGTTAACACTAGTTGAAGCACTGTGAACAACTGTTTTCTACATTAATAATAGGAAATATTTATTGAGCAGCAAATCCGCATTTTAGAATAAAGTTTGGAGTAATGGCTGGTAAAAATTCAGCTTTGCCGTTGCAGAAATTAATATTAAAAAATATATATAATAAAATAGAATAGGTTATTTTAAAGTGTAATAATATTTTATAGTAATGCATTCTTGATGACCATAAGAGAGTGCAGCTCAGACCACAACATATGGCCGTATAATATTATTTGCTCTGTCACAAGTTAAATATTTCAAGAATAATATAAAAAATAAGTGGTATAGCAGTCAAAGTGCGGCACAATAAACCCATCACACTTTTTTTTTCTTCTTTCTTTCTTTTTCTGTTTCTGTCTCCATTCTTTTTCTTGCTTTTATGCCAGTCTTGATTTAGATCACTGGCCTTTTGTCTCATCGAAACTTTAAATATAATTTAAATCAATTGGACGTAGCAAATTTTGCCTTTAGTGGATGACTCTGTAAATGTCAAGACCCGGGCTGCAACTCACACAGATTTCTGGAGAGAGTTTGATGTAGAATATGATGCTTAGAATGGAGGTGTTTCTGTCCACATTACTAATGGTGTCTTGGAGATGCTTTTGTGGTCTATAAATGACAAGAATATATATTCAGAGGATTGCAAATGAAAAAAATGGGGTTCATTAAAATGTAAAAGTTCATTATTTTACTATTATTTCATTTATTTAAGCCTGTTGTACAAGTACTCAGAGCATAATCTTTTGCCAGTATAATTTCTTTTTTTTAATTAATTAATTATTTTATTTAAATAATAGTTCCATCTGTCACATCCTTCATTAACAGCGTTGCATTATTTTAATAGGTGCACAAAACATTGTGAAATGACTTGTTCAGTGTGAAATCTCTAAAAAGCAAAAGTACTACAAAACACAAGGTCTTTGCATGCAATTTTATTTGACCTCTTAGAAACCAGAAATAGCAAAACATGTTCAACCTCTTTTGAAAACCTTTGTTTTATTTAATTTGGTTTGTATATTGATTCATGCTTCTGCTGATAGTCTGGGCCGCAGAGAAATAATCTAATTCTCGGTTGTATTTAAATGTATCCAAGATACCAGCTATCTGGGTTTTTACAGTAGTGCATTTGGCATTGAGCTTCACTTACTGGAATATTTTTCTTCATTTGTCAGCCAAAATCAAAAGCAACTGAATGGATATTAAGGGAGAACTAATCATGAAACAGTATTTGCAACTCATTTTTCCTCCATACTTCAGAATTAAATGGACAAATTGCAGAAAAGTATGCATGCCAGCCTTCCATTGGTAAGACAAACAGATAGTCCCGCCCACAAACCTGTCCAGTTACACCACAATTTGTGGCACACCCTTTTGGAAATCAACCTGCAAATGCTTTATAAATGAATGCATATGAAACTAGGGTAGAAGTTATTTTAACGCTGAAAAAACTAGATTCGAAGGCTAAAGTGAAAACAAATGTTTGGCTGAAAACCATTTGGTTCCCACGCTTCAATTGACGTTTGTACTCAAGTTGAGCCGGGGACTCTGAGGAGCTTAGGATAGGATTCTCTCTCATTTACTCTAAAAAAAAACCTACCACAATGATTCCATGACTTAGTTTAATGTGAAATTACTGAAAATTTAGCAAGAAGTCTGTGTATTCAGATATCCAAACTCAAAGACATTTTTAAATTAAATTAATATTGTTATTCCCCATAATTCTTTATTGGAGCCAGTGAGATACTTGTAAGAATTAGATGGAACTCAATGTGGTAGAAGTGGTTTGTGGATTGGAGGTAAATTCAAGTCTATTCAAACAGAATTCACTTTGGGAAATTTACACTTTATATTCACTATACTAAATTAGCCATGAGCTGAATATTATGACATTTGCTGGGAAAGACAAAGTAGTATGTCGCAGACAAACCCTCGAACCAGAGTCTCCACACATTTTATTGAATTTTAGTTGCTATGGATTGTGGCTTTTGAGCCGCAGCTCATTCAAAAGCTATGTTGAAGGTGAACATTGTAATTCTGCCTGTGTGTTCATCAAAGGTCTTGTGAGGTCAAGAACAACATGAATATGCTTTAGATCCCGACAGCTGCTGAGAGCAGCCAAAAAACGATGGAAAAAGCAATATTTTGGAAATATAAACTCTGGCAGATTATGCATAAACTCTGAGGAAATAAATCTCTGAGTGAAGATTCTTTATAGGTGTTGGTGGGGGATGTGTCTTGGACTGCGGCAGCATAAATTAATTGTATATAACTTTCTTACGCAAGGCCAAAACTAAAATGAACTGCCAATCTGTTCACATGATACACCCTGCTGTTTCTGTGCTGTTACTCTGGATGGCTTATTTGAGTTGTCAGTGCGCAAGCGGTTCCTAATTTTGTACTTTTTGGATGCTATAGCTCTACTTTTTTAGCCAGTAAATTTTTATATATATATATCTAAATCTAAATCAAATGCTGCCTGATTGGCTACAGAGACTCTTTTGTTGAGTTGATTATTTCCTTGTGTTAAAGTTCTGCTGAAGTATGATTACGACAAGTGAACATTTGTAAGTAAGGCTTTGAAATCGTTTCTCACCAAGAATAAATGTATTTGTTGCAAATATTTGTTGCAGGGTTAAAATAGTTTACTAAAGTTAAACTGAAACTAAAACTAAAATCCAAAACAACACTACTTGAAAAAGATATTAACTGAAGTAAAAAAAATAATGTACCCGACCAGATTCCCTTCGTTTTCATTTTCTTAATTAAGATGCTGCATGTGTTTATCCAGTCTAATCGAAGTGTGCGTCTCTACCCCAACTGTCCCAACAAAAATCCCACCCCCTCTCAAAAAATACATAAAAGTGACATTACTGAGCTATATGCGTTTAAAAGTAACCTATTAAAATGATACAATGGCATTGCTCAGTTCAGTGTGTTGGGAAATCGGGAATTTTGTCCCGCGTCAGCATTTATTCAACAGTAATTAATGCTCAACATTAAAAAGGTTTCCCACACTCTGCTCTTTCTATTTTTGTATTGGCGGAGCTTCCATTACCCAGTCTTCACCTTTTTATTCTTGTCTTGTGACCGCGGACACCTGCTCATTTTGGATCAACCCACGCATCACTGCAAGGAATGGACTGAGGCTGTGGTCAAGGCATCAAGAGCCACCACACACAGACGTGTCAAGGAATTTGGCTACAGATGTCGTATTGCTCTTGTTAAGCCACTCCTGAACCACAGGTGTCTTAACTGGGCTAAGAAGAAGAAGAACTGGACTGTTTTCAGATGAGAACAGGTTTTGTATTTCATTTGAAAATCAAGGTCCTAGAGTCTGGAAGAAGAGTGGAGAAGCTCATAGCCCAAGTTGCATGAAGTCCAGTATTAAGTTTCCACAGTCTGTGATGATTTGGGGTTCAGTGTCATCTGCTTGTGTTGGTCCATTGTGTTTTTTGAAAACCAACGTCACTGCACCTGTTTACCAAGATATTTTGGAGCACTTCATGCTACCTTCTGCTGACCAGCTTTTTAAAGATACTGATTTAGTTTTCCAGCAGGATTTGGCACCTGCCCACACTGCCAAAAGCACCAAAGTTGGTTAAACGACCATGGTGTTGGTGTGTTTGACTGGCCAGCAAACTCTCCAGACCAGAACCTCATAGAGAATCTATAGGGTATTGTCAAGAAGCAGATTAGAGCAAAAAACGCAGATGAAAACCACTGTCAAAGAAACCTGGGCTTCCATACCACATAAGCAGTGCCACAAACTGATCACCTCCATGCCATGCCGAATTGAGGCAGTAATTGAAGCAAAAGGAGCCCCTACCAAGGATTGAGTACATCTAGAGTAAATGAACATACTTTCCAGAAGGCCAACAATTCACTAAAATTTGTATCTTTTTTAATGGGTCATATAAAGTATTCTAATTTGTTGGGTTTTGTCAAATGTGAGCCTAAATGATCACAATTAAAAGAACTAAGCACTACTACTCTGTGCAATGAATTTATTTAATACACAAATTTCACAATTTGAGTTGAATTACTGAAACATTCCACAACATTCTAATTTATTGAGATGCACTTGTAAATGCACACTTTTTTCTCTCCCAAAAGTGGGATTGATTTTCTCTTTTTCTGAAAATCGAACTCACCTAGCAGTCTATCAAGTGCACTGGTTACTGCATCTGGATCAAAACTGAAGGGCTCAGCTAGAAAAGATCTGAAACACAATTTGGAAGAAAAAGAAACTATAACTGTGATAAATAACTGAAGTGATGATAATTTAAACGGAATATCATTACCTGGGTATTTCAGCCCCTTCATGAGAGGACACGGCATTGATGAAGTTCTTCATGCCTTTCGTTACAGCTATGAGACTGTAGCCAGCTTCTTCCTCCAGCAGCTCCTCATCAGGTTGTGCCGTCTTGCGAGTGGCATCACTCACCCCTCGACCTCCTCTCTCCTCAATCAGCCTCTCTAGCTCCTGGGGTGAGATGTCTAACCACGCATCACCTACACGGGGCGATTGAGAAGACAAACACAACTGATTCCAAGAAGAAAGAAACCATTTTTGTACTCAAGTCACAGTCTACACTCACTTTCAACAAAAGCAGTGATATAATTCTGTAAGATCAATATGATGCCAATATATGCATCGCACTGAGAAAACAATAAGAGACTGAATGATACATACTGTCCTCTGCTGGTAGATGCGTTTCTTGATTTCTTAGCTCTTTCAAACTGTAGGAGGCTTCCTCCAAGACTTTCAACACCTCTTGACCAGGATTCTGAATGTCAGGGCTTGAAAAAAAGTAGCATGAGACACACTACTGTTGAAAAGTCATTTATGCTCGACAACGTTGCGTTTCTTTTATTAGAAATACAGTAAACGAGCATACAAGATCATTTACACAATGATAACGTAAAATAAATCTTATTTTGAACTGTGACAACCCCCAAAGAAAAAAAAAAGTCACTCTCACCGGTGAGTGCTGGATATGCACTGTCTGAAGAAACTCTCTGCTGATGTCATTAGATCTTTGTATCGAATGGATCCTTCTAGTTCACTCTGAGTTTACAAAAATACATAAACACATAAGCAAAAATACATCCACACACACACACACAAAACGAAGCAAATGTCTATTTTATTCTTAAAACGTCTCTCTCTGGCTAAAAATGCTTTATTTGAGTATTGTGAACACAAACACTCTTTCCTACCTTAAAGTATCCATTCTTTTTGAGACTACCTAAAAAGCCCCTCCATAGTGGGTTACTGCTGACTGAAGCCTCTTTCTCTGATGAAGACTGTCCACTCTTGGAGCAAAGGATTTCAAAGCCATGTGCCTTAGACACAAACAGAAAATACTGCAGTATAGTTACAACAATATATGTGAAAAATCACCTTTCTGAGCATATTTTAAAAATTCACTGATAAAATACTTACAGAAACAGATGTTCATCTCTACATTTTAATAGTCAGATTAAGACTGGAGAACAAGATAACACATAAGATAAACTCACTAATTTCATTCCCAGCTCATGAGCTCTGTATTGGGGATGAGAGCGGGCGGGAAGCGTGAAACCACTCCGCCGATCCGGAACAAAACTCTGTTGTTGCAGCTGTGCATACAAGCAGCGAGTAAACTTTACCTACAAGGGGGAAGGAAACAATTTCAGTTACTTGAGGAGTTTACAAAAACTACACCAGGATTCATTAATCTCTGCATTTATTTGGTACTGAATAGACTGTTTCTTACTGATGTCATAACTCTAGTGTCAGAAGGAAACGTGTGGAAAGTTCGGCAGGCTTGGAGGTCAACAGGGTCACGCAGATAGAAAGCAGACACAGCAGGGGCTATGAGATCAGGCCTCCTAGACAACACCACAGCAACTCCCGCTGGCACATAACAGTGAGCGCGGTGGAAATTCTGCTGGATTTTATCTGGATACCTGCACACATATAAAAAGTGATAAGTACAACCTCAAACAGACCTAAAACAGAAATAATATCATCACTCTCACCCATCCAGCCTCCTGGCTAGCGCGGAGCGTATGGGCTGTTTGGCTAAACAGCTCTCAGTGTGTGAATGCAGCACTTCTAGAGCCTGGCCCACAGCAGGCACCGAGTCCCTGGGCCAGCCAACTTCTCCAGAACATGTGCGGTTGGGTAATATATGAAGCTCTCCCCGGTACAGGAACACCTGAGAAAGTGTAATATAATATCTCAAAAGTGTTGAAGTTGAAGCGCCAATAACATTACTTAATGACGGCGACAGTGCAATGATCATTTTACTTAATATAGTGATATAGTTTTTTCAACAGGACATACTTAAAAGAAGTGACTCCGAAAATAACTAACGCGTAAACATCACAACGAAACATATAAGACAAATCAGCTAAATGCCATTTTAAAAAGATTATAATACTTATAATTTAAGGAGTACCATGGTATTGCTGCATGATAATATCAAGGTATTACCATTAACAATGTCCAGTACTAACCCTGTTTTCACTGCTGTCTGGGTCCAGCCACTTTGGCAGGTGTTCGGCTGCTTCAATCAGAAGAAACTGTCCATCGTTATCGTAGACAACAGCAGCTACGTCACTAAAAGTGTTTGTGATGTGTTTGAGCAGGTAAACGATAAGCCATTCGTCCTCCACATTATCACCGAACCGAGTAACACCTCCCAGGTGCGCAGGCACAACTCCTGAGGAGTGTACAAGATGTAAGAAGTAGACATGGTAACTTAAGTCATACGTACACTCTCTAGAACTGCAAAACTGATACACATATGCATACCTTTCTCAGGGTGGTATCTCAGATTGAAGGCTTGATGTTGCCAAATGAACTGCACCAGAAGAGGGGCGATCTCAGCGAAGATGTTTTGCAGGATCTGCTGGAGAGATCTTTCATTGACTTCTTTGTCTGATGGGTCAGGATGAACCAGAAAAAGCTGATACTGGACCGCGTCTTCAGGGATAGAAGGTCTTTTTAAAAAATCCATATTCATGTCTCATTATACTCTAAAAGCTGGAAGGGAGCAGCACAGGTCACATGTCACTAGAGATTCGTGCCTATCGAACGCTATACATTGCAGAAATTATACAGAATTATGTGAAATATGTTCATGCAGATACCAGTCTGTAAATTACCTGTCGGATTTTAGTAGTTATGCGACTGCTTGATCAATAAACGCGTAATAATGACGATCACGTGCACACCTTGACATGTTTTGGAGCTTGAGCTCGCGGGATTTTCCTTAAACGCCCCGGAAGTGTCGTAGTTTAGCATACAAGTCCTCTATTCAAAATAAGGGTAGTTTTGAGTTATTTGACCAGTCGAGTTTCTCACCAAATAGGAAGATTATGACTATAAATAAAAAAATTATATATGTAATCAATTATTTAATTTAACACTAAAATAATATATACTAAAATGTACGCATTTTTTTTATAAATGCTTTTAAACTGTCTATTCATCAATTAATTCTGAAAAATATATCACATTTTCCCCAAAAAAATAAAAATTAAGCAGCACAACTAGGCAATTTGAAAATTAGCACCTTATGATTTCTGAAGGATTATATCACGCATGTCCTGATTTTGCCTAGCAGAACAACATTTTGATTCAAAAACATAGTCTTGACCATATCTCTACACTTAAACCTACCATTACCAATAAGTAATGACTAAAATTCAGAGGAAATGATAGATGACTGACACTGATGTACATGCAACTGATTGCTAGCCTATATTTCACATAAGCTGTAACCTGTTTCTTCAAATCTGATTGGTTAATCACATTGTTGGACTTGGCAAAATCAAGTTAGCATTATAGCCCACTGAAAACTAAAGTAGGCTAATGACTGCTGAAATTCCACTTTGCCATCACAAGAATAAATGTACATTTTAAAATCAATTTGAAAACAGTTATAGGCTACTTTAACATCTGTTAATAGTTTACAGTGCTGCTTGTTTGGTTTGTTGGTTGCCACTAACTTTCAGATACATATCATAACTAAATAACAATTAGTTATGAGATATAATTATTATTAGCTATAATTATGTAGGTCTTTAAAAACAGAACACAGCAAATACTTGATTGGCAGACAGATGACTCAGACTTTGTTTTGGCCTTTCATAGTAATCTGTTCCCCTGTGTGTTGACGTGGCTGTTTAAACCATTTAAACACATTATTTAATTAATTCTAGGGTTTAACCAGGTCCTTTAGCTGGGTCCCCTGGTCTTAGAAATCCAGCCCCAGGTGTGCATTAGAGCATGCATTAGAGAGAAACCTGCACCTGTGTCGCAAGTCTCCTGATCACAAAAGAGCATTACTACTCCTTTTTGAAGGATAGTATAAAAGAGACCAAGAACAGCACACATCATCTTGAGCAAAAATAACAAATTTACTGACCCCAGCAGGTAAGAAATTCTTCATTCTCAAAATTTCATTTACTTTTAAGAATGTGTAGACAGATTGTGAAAAATGTACTAATTTAGACTTAAAATTTACAGAAGAAAGCATTCAGGCGACTAATCTGTATTTGAAGTCTTATCTAACCATTATTTCTATGAAAACATTACAGCAACCTTTATCCACTGCAAATAAACATTCATTTACGTTGCTTAGAGAAATTCTAGAATTTCTTTATATGGTTTCTATTGCATAAATTGTTGAAAAATATGGATGAATGCAATCACGTTATACATTAATTAGCTTTTCCTTAGACAGGCAACAAGATGTGTGACTTTATAATTTTTTTTTTTTTTTTATTGAAACAAATAATTAAAAAGCATTTTTTCTATTGTAAGAATCGGAATAATTATATAACTACAGTAATTAACTTACTAACCAAATAATCCACCAAAACATCCTTTGAATTAATATTTATAATATGACATCGCAGTGTTGCCTTTATCAAATGCATTTGTTTCAGTTTTAGCATGGAGTGGAACGGGAGGTTGCTGGTCCAGTTGGTAGTGCTAGTGTGTGTGTTGGAGGTTAGTCTTTGCCAGCACTGGTCATACGGTTGGCTTCCTGGTGGAAAGAGAAGCGTTGGTGAAGTGGAGGCAACATTTAGGGTGAGGTCACCCTCTTGTTCTCACTTGGTCTGTTAGATTTTTTTAGCTGTTTGTCTATCCCACGTTCATTTTAGTGCTTTTTAGTAACTGGGGAGGGTTGTAAAATTGGGTGGCATGAAAAAGTACTGAGATGTGTGAGAAACATCAAGTACAAATCATCTGTCTCCATCAGATGATGGATGCTGGTGATGAACTGTCAATTCCTGCAGACTCTCCAATAGAGCATCTTTCACCGATACACATAGTAAGAGCATGACTGTTTCTCTTTCTTACTGGAAAACATCCGCATCTTTATTTCCCAGTGATCAGTGATGTCCTTCTATAATTACAGATGAATGAGGTGGATCCTGAAGGTTTGCCTCTGAAAGAACAGAGATTTCCTAACAGACGAGGAAGAGTGTAAAGCATAAAGAATGAAGATAAACCCTTGGAGCCAATGAGAAAAAGAATTAATGTTTTATTCCATCTGAACAGCCTGTTTTTTTTCCTACTGGAATATCCTCCTCATATTGTTTTAACAAATATACTGCATTGGAGCCTATACAGTAAATACCTAGTATGCCTGGTTTGTTTAAAATAAATATTAAATGTACTCAGAGCTGAAGAAAAATGTTGTACTATAATTGATCAAATAACGAAGCTGTTTTCCCCCCAAGACACAGACAAAACATTACACATCCCATCTGTTCTTCCGCATGGTGGCGCTATTGTATCTGAATACAGTGACTTGACGAAAAAGTTGCGATGATATGTTTTTTAGTTTATTCACCCTGGGGATTAGGTTGTTAAGTGTGTTGTGGTTAATAAATAAGTAGCCTATATACAAAGATGAGCTGTATAATTTGTTAGCCTTTAAGGTTTTAGCGTTTTTAAATCACTAATAATATGCTTAAACTTGTGTTTAAGTAATATTTGTGGTTTGAATAAGACAACACAAACTGAAAATTTAATTAAAGTGCAACGTCGAAAACTAGTAGTATGTTTTGCTTAACTTAAATTGAGTTTAACTGTCACACACAGTTTGGTTGCTAGTTAGGTTGGCCTGTTTTAAAGCGTGGTAGCTGGTAACTTCACCAGCATTAACAATAGGGGTCAGTAAACCAAACACATGTAAGTTTCAACAGAAGTGTGTCAATATACTTTATTAGGACTGAGCAGACGTTCAAATAGCTATTAGCAACTGAACATATAGATCTTCTATATTAGGATCGAGACACCTTTACATTTCTGATACTGATGACATGATCACAAAATGAAGAGAATTCGGAGATCTGTGATAGTATCAGTGAAATGCGAGAGTGTCAAAGGTGCATCTGCGAGGTGAGATCTTGGATGGTGTGACACATTAATCATATTTAAGTGCTTAGACATTATCACATCTGAACATGAAGCTTAGTGCAGCATCTACATACTCAGCATGATACATGCACCTTTGACAGATATCCACTAAAAATCTTCTTTGAAAGGCTCTGAAAAGCAGGTCTCAAAGGTGAGGGTTAGTGGTTGGCAAAACCTGCTCACAATTTCTTTAAGTAACCCACAAGCCATGGTTTGGTCTGACACATTACATGCTTTGAAGATTATAACAACAGCATGGGGCTAATGCAGCACAGGGATAATATTGTAAATCACCATCATTCTGTCCATCAAAATAAAATCTTTACTTTTAAATCATAGTTTATTATCATTCTGAACCATTAAAATGATCACGTCTTACTCTGACAAATGATTTACAGTAGACTAATTACATGGATACTCCCCCTGGATCATGCCCCTTGTATAAGTGTATAATAATCTAAATGTTAAATCTTTCTAAATTTATGTTGTCCACATCAGATTAGCCGTCCATATGCTGACATCTCAAAGGAACATGACCCAAGATTGCTTCCTGGGAGGTCTCTACAAGTTTCAAACAGTTTTTTCTGAAAGCCATTACACCATGGTTTCTTCAGCAAACCGTGCAATAAAAACATAATTTTTTTTTTTTTTTTAATCATTTAAACTTTATCAGACTTAATCCTTGATATACCTACTATTAATCCTATTAAATTTTTAGACTTAAACTAGAGAGTTTAAGTAAAATAGAGATTACTATAGTGTGAAGTTGGTGCTCAACCATTCAACCTCTAACACAGATTGTACAAAAAACACTATAAAATGTTCTTCATATAGGAACTGTTATCAACTGTGTGAAACTATTGATTGCTATATTTTGTAAATAATAAGAAACACTTGTATTTGGTGTAAAATGTTTTGGATTTGGCTATAAACCATGCAACAAAAAATGAAAGAAAGAAGAAAAAGTTAATTTATTCCAGCAACATAATTTTTTATATTTAGTTTAACTTGATCTATTAAAATAACTGAAACTAAAACAATACACACAGACATGTATAAACTTAGAAATAAAATAACACTTGTTTTAAAGGATCTGAGTGAATTAGTTAATAATTTTTAAGGCAAATAACAAAAATTAAGTAATTTTCTCTTAAAATATATTTTTCAATAACTACAAGTTTTACCTAAGCTTTTTAAAAATATTCTTTATATTCTATTATTATATATATATGGGTAATTCTAGAATTGGGGGTACATTTTGTGTCTCTCAGATAAACCTTCTGATTTTTTAAAAAAAACTAAGAACTTCATTAGATCAGTTTTAAATAATAACACAAATTATATTAACCTGTCACAAAAAATAATGTTTTTTTGTCTAGTTAAGCACATTATGTCAGGAAATACTAACTAAAAGGCTCCCATTTTGCCTATTTGTTTTTTACTGTCTTTGCATCCACAATCATTTATTTAGTTCCAAGTTAAATATTGCATTAAATATTCAAGAATAATTTTTACTTTTTATGTGTTACCAATTCTTATAAACAGCTGGATAAATCATCTGTTTTCTGTATTTTTTGCAATTTCAGTAGTAAAAAAATACATTTTATGTCTGTCTCCAGATTCTGGTCAACTCTGTTACCTCTGTTATAAAAAGTCAACAATCTTTAAAGCACTGCTAGAAAAACCATGTGACTTGCACCAAGTGATGTCACTTCCTCTG
>JAUCMT010000036.1:6208798-6241290 GCA_032357475.1 Enteromius thamalakanensis
TATATTTGACCTAATTTGTCTGTAACAGAGTTGACAGATTTATCTGTCAGTACATTGATTTTCTTAAATATTTTTTTAATCTTACAAGTTTAAGATTGGCAAAAATACTAAATATTAAATTTGAAGTGTGTTCTATGAAAAAAAAAAATGATTTTTTTTGTCTTCTTCCTCTACTTGAAATGTACCCACAATTCTGGATAAAGTCATATATATATATTGTAAAAAATATATACATTACTTAGTTTTTTTAATAACAAAACCAAAATAGATTTGGTAAATTACAAATATTATTTAATAAAAAACTGCCACTATTTTGAAAATGAAACAATAAGAAAATGAAAGATTTTTAGATTGTAGTCTATCCTTTTTGTGTAAGGTATTCCTAGGAAATATACAAAGCTGTACAGTTATGGTAGCAGCTCCCACACTCCATTAAATGATCTGAAATTGCAGGGAGGGCTTGCGTTCACTGAGCATGATCCAACTGTTTTATTCTGTCAGCCACAAATTGCTCTTTTGTAAGGTGGCATAAAGCTGTATGTGAAGGCTTAGTGAGAGATCAGCACAGCCTGAGGCAGTGGAAGCAGCGCATGTCACATGTGATCAAACACAATATAAGGCAGCATCACACCACTGACTGTGGAGATCTCCCCAGGGACACCCCTCCTTTATCCTCCCATTAAAACAGATCACGACTGTCTGTCTGACATCCAGATATTGCAAGTGGAAGAGTTTGTGAGGCAGCTAAAGGGTGATTAATTAGACTATTTAATCAGAAATATTGGTATGTGTGCTATTTGTGACATTATAACTAAATTTGCATAATGTTAGACTTATTATAGAGTAACAATGGTCAAAAGTTTAGAATAATTAAGGTATATTTTCTTTGGTTCCCCATTTTATGTTAGGTGTCTTTCAATTTTTGTATTTATATTAAGAATAATCAGTGATACAATGTACTTATTATGTTCATGTTGTATTGTAAATATTTTTTACAATACATGGGTAGGTTTAGGGATAGGATTAATGGTTTGGATAGGTTTAGCTGGTTTAAGAGAGGTTAATTAGAGGAAGGAATTTAAAAAAAAACTTAACATACATAATAAATGCACTGTATTAAATCATTAATTAAAATGTAAGTACATAAAGACACTAAATATAATGTGGGTCCTATTTTATGATCTTTTATTTGTTCTTTATTTAGAAAAACATAATAATAATAATAATAAAAATATACATTATTTGAATGTATTTTTTCCAATGGTGAGCATAAACATCCTTCCTTCAAAAATATAAAAAGACTGTAATTATTCTATTTACTATTGTTCCACCATTAAAATAATATTTCATTTGCTTTACAGAGCTGTTTATTAGCTTAAAACATTTCTTATATCAATCTAATTGAGATACAGAATACAAAATAATTTGCTGCAAAAATATCTCTTATGCATGTTAGCTATAAAAAACAAACAAACAATTTATTCCATAATACTTTTGGATTAAACAACAAAATTATTTTTTAAATCACATTTTAACAATGGCAATGTAACACTGACAACCAGAACATCAAACCACCTGCTCTCAGAAACACAACTCCAGTATATAGAAGACATATGGATAGCAACAAAGTGGAATATAATGTGTCCCATCAATCAGAAATCAAAATATGTAATTAGGAAAATGTTTATTAACAAACTGAGAAGAAGTGGTTTTGTGGTCCATCAGATGGATTTTTCAGTCTTTGATGCATTGATCTCCAATGCTTTTTTCTCATGAGTGAGCAACCAAACTTTAATATCATCTCCCTTTCCTCCCATATATGAGCCACTGTCCCCTGAACTACGCAGTACCCGGTGACACGGTACTATCAGGGGAACCTAAGAGAACAGACAAAAGGCTGCATCAAGTAAGAAAAAAATTCCTCGAGATAAATCAATCTGCCATGATCACTGCAACAAACTCACCGGGTTATTCTTCATGGCTGAACCCACTGCTCTCACAGCTTTTGGATTGCCAATCATTTCAGCAAGCTGCTTGTAAGAGACTGTTTTACCAAGTCCCACTTCCTTAAACAGAGTGCACAGCACATGTGCTTTAAAAGAGTCTGAGAAGGAGATAGAGGGAGGCAGTTAAAATCCTTGATTTTACTTGAAGTGAATTACAGATACAGTGGAGTGGTGTGTGTATGTGTCTAACCGCTCTGCATAAGCGGATGGTGCAAGGCAGGCAAAGGAAGAGCACTGAGGGACTCTGGTTTCATGAAGTAGCACTGAAGCCAGTCAACACAGCGCTGTAACTCAGGGATCACTTCTGACTGGCCAATAAGGTGCACACTACAAGAAGATACCGATTAAAGGAAAATGTATTAAAATTGACAGTATTTGACAGCAGATTTAGAAAATTTAGGATTGCATCACTTGCTCACTTTGGATCCTCTGCAGTGAATGGGTGCCGTCAGAATGAGAGTACAAACAGCTGATAAATACATAACAATCCACACATCTCTATCAATGAACATCTTGTGAAGCATGTTATGTTTCGAACACTTCAAAATGCTTTTAAAAGCTTCCACTGATTTTGAATTTCGAATAGCTTAATTTCCCTCAATACTAACAGCACTACCTGTGGTTTCATGAATGTGATTTCACCAAAAAAGTGCAACATGCTCCTGGATCAACATCCTTCTTGACACTATAACATTCCAGTCAACCAATCAGAATTGAGGGATAAGTCTATAAGAAATGTCAATTTTAGCCTTACAACAAAAAGTTAGGTGCATCACACCCTTGTGATTCAACTATAATTTCCCTCTGATTTTATATATTATGGGTAGGGTTAGGTTTAGGGATGAGTCTATATTTTGGTAATGTTGATGCCAGAAACATGTCTTACTTTACAAAATCACGGCGGCCGTGTGGTTTACATGTTATGACTGGCTAATAATGTCTGACAGATGGTGTCATGTTTGCGCGAGTTACCTTTCCTCTTTGTCCGTTCCCAGTTTGATATTAATAGTATGAACTCCCTTCTCACAGCCGCTCAGCAGGATTTCTCCTACTGGCGAGCAGAGAGTCACATCCCGCAGAACACAAGAACCGTTGTCAGACATCACAAACTGCACACAGCAAGCAAACTGCTGTTAAACATATGCAATGCATGCTGAAATCACGCGTGGCAAAAACTCGCACACAAGCTGTAACACGTCATAGACTCGCACGTGAACACTCAAAACATCAACAGTTACTATTTCACGCAGAGGTAAAATTAGATGTAACCGACCGTTAAAACAGGATAATTTTATTAAACTTGTTAGGGTATTAACAAACAGAAAAATAACAGATATTACATACACAAACAATGGACGACAGGGACTTTTTTTAATGTCTTCGGAACATGACCGAACATGTTGTTCAATTCACTTCCTGCTCGGTACACGTTGTAAGGACAACCGACCAATCAGAGCACGGCGTATTTGCGCTCAGCTCTGTGATTGGACAATTTTGCTCTCTTCTCCAACCTCACTGCAAGCAGCGTATTATAATAACATATGTACGTATAGATTGATTTAGGTCGAGCAAATCTTGATAACAGAAAAATTTAAACTTGCTTGATTCATACATTAATAATTGATACATTAATTAATACATTCGTTAAGAGATCTCTTAATTTTGTACTCCGTTTCAAAGACAAATGTGAACAAAAGAAAAATCACACAATGGTACTGTTGTAAAGGGGTTGTAACATTTACAGCCACCTCTCTCACACACAGGGAGGATTCACTCATGCGCTTAGAAACTCCATGTTCACTTCAGATTTTATGTTTGATGCCTCCTCCTTAGCTATAGTAAAACTTGATCGTTTGAAAGAGAGCTCATTTGAGAATTCAGTGAAGTATCTTCTAGAACACAAACAGAGCTGCCTCCTCTGCTTTAAGAGCAATTCACCTATATGAGAATTTAATGAGACATGAAGAATAGACTTGTAGAGACATAGTCCATGTGAAACCTGGGCTGAAATAAATCCTTGTTAGAAAATAACCATTGACACTGTCACCAGTAGACAAATGTTTCAGGGAAAGCTACGTTTAACTTTAGTATAATGTCTCTAAAGACTGGAATAATGGCTGCAGAAGGTTCAGATTTAACTTTACAGGAATAAATTAGGTTAAAACATATTTTTAATTAGAAATATTTCACAATTTTATGTCAAATAAATGCAATCTTGTAGCGCATAAGAGAAAGTCTTACTGACCCCAATTATTTGAATAACACTGTAAATGTATGGATTAAGTAGCCAATCAGATCTCAACAAGATGACACACAAAGTTATTTAATATTTAATGCCTTGTGCACAAATCAGAATAATACACTAATAATACAGAGATGCATATTTTAGACATATAACAAAAAAAATTCTTTATCACCAACCAATATGATTAATTTTTTTTTTTTTATCATTTTCGTATTGCCTGCACTGAGAGAACCTTCAAAATGCAAAACAGACATTGTTGTTCCCCGACTACAAAGATCACAACTTGTGAATTTTAATTGTCCATGTGAGAGTATGATTGATGTCACTAGTCCATGCAAGGCTGTAAAAGACAAACAGAATAGACATGAGTTTGTGACGTTTGCACACTCAGTACAGAATGTACGGTCACAATCACTAAGGTATTATAGTGTAGACAAAAAGAGCAGATGTGCCATTACCGTGCAGATGGGGACACTTGAAGCTTGTGCTGTTGGGGACTACAGCTTTAGAACTGGAGCAAATGCACTTTTTTGTTTCACTACAGACATGCATGAAAGAAAAGGAGACAAGGAAGGTTTAAAATGAAAAAAACTATATGAATATAAATTTGTCTTCAGGATAAGTGTAAATACTTGATCATTATGCCATTTGACCATGATTCAATTTGATAATATTTGGATTTTTAATTATATATATAAAAAAATGGAAATGTGTACATAGTGTACATGGATTTTTACAACAGAAAATTATTTAAAAGTATAATTCATAATCTGAATGCAAGGAAGTGGAATCAGAATTAATTAAAATTCAGCTGTAACAAACTTTGAATTTGAAACTTTGAAATTGGTTAAAATGTTCTTACCGATGTATTGTTGTGTGTCCGCTGTGGGACTGTCCAAGAATGGCTGTGTGGCCACAGAGAAGTTTGACACTGAAGGGCGTGTGTGTGTTTGCGTGTGCCCAGATATGGACGGGTGTGTGTGTCTTGGCATGTTGGAGTGAGAGTGTGAATGTGTGTTCATGCATGTATTGGTATTGTTGAATTCAGACTGCTGGGATGTGTTGCCTGCAATGAAGCCACTGTTTGAATTCCGACGGAAACCCACTGAAAGAGACACTGAGAGACATTCATTCATTAACACGCTGTTGTGAAGCATATGTACCATACTCAAATGCGTTTATACACCATACCTCGTTCTACATCTGGTGAAATTTCTGTGTTTACGGGTAACTGTGCATCAAAGGAGTTTACACCCATAATTCCGTGTGAATTTGTGTGGGATGGGTTTCGTGGGATGGTGTGGAGCACCTCTGCTATATCAGATGCACGCTTCAGAAACATCTCCTGTTTTCAAACAAATATAAATCCACAGAAATGATATCATTTCCCGCTCTGGATTTCAGCAGCTAACGGTAAAGGGGTAAATGTTATGTTGACCTGGTTGTTGTGAGGCATTCCATAAAACATCTCTAAGAGATCAGCTGCCCTCTTCAGTAAAACTTCCTGTCAATGAAAAATCATGTTTAATTGTATTTTAAAATAATGAGCACAGACGAAATTTCCATTTTGGACAGTCAAATTTATTAGCCGGGCTATTGTATGACTTAAAATAGAATTAAAAGGTTAGTAGAACAAATAGAAATGGATTTAAAGAATTTAGGAAGAAATCAACTCTGCATTTCTGGCTCACTTTTGGTAGTCTTTCCATATCGCCTGGATGATGAGGAATCACTTTCTGCAGCCGCTGGAACCCGTAGTCAACGGTGGGTTCATTTAAAGCTTAAAAGTGAAACACTTTTCAAAGTTAAACTGTAATGCATCAACCGCAAATTGAACAACAAATTGTATGAGCTTCTAAAAAGGCATTTTATAACTGGAAAGAAGAAATTGTTCTGCTTTTCAGATAATCTTTAAGATTGTCAATAATTCTAAGTGTATAATTTAGTGTTTCCAAATTGTGTAATTCTTACCAGTGTAAATAAAGCGTCCTGGAGGTCCCCTGCAGAACAGCTTGGATTTGTAGGACAGTGTAACGTCTACAACACCAGGGATGTGACGAGGTGGGGTCTGCACACGAATTGCATGTGGTGTAATCACCTACAACAAAAGGAAGAAATCATCACCCTTTCAGTAAACAGAAATCCGGATTAACTTCACCATTACTTGTATCTCTCTGTGAAAATAATACATCATGCACATCGTTATTTGAAAATATGAATCAAATTTACTGGAGGCATATATATTGGCAACAATGTATTTCACACCTTCCAAAATTTGCAAAGCTATGTGGGAAATCTGTGGTGAAATCTGAAATGAACAAATGGCGCAAGGAAGCTAAAAGTGAAACAGAAAAAGTATTTATAGTCATTCTTTGTTTGGCAACAGATATCGAGACTGTTACACACCTCACTCCAGACCATCACTGTTCCAAAAACCACTTGTAGACCATCAAAGAACTGATCTCCAATAATAACCACAGAGGCTCCACCTGACGTCCAACCTTCGCCCGGACTGATGGCCTTGATGCAGGGGATCTCAGCTAAATGAACACACAAATATTAGCCCAGTAAACTGAGTAAAGGTATTACACTTCAGATCTAGACCGACATAAACTATAGCAAACTTATGCTAAAAGAAATCCCTTCTTCTATTGTATATTTACATACACATTATATATAAATAGACTGTCAGTGATCACACTGATTTGAATTGCATCATGTAATTTTGAATTTAATTAGTAATTATAGAATTATTAGAAGCATCTTTGTACTTTAATTACTGTACCATCAATCAGCTCAAATCTTCTTGGTCTTCTGCCATGCTTTGAATTGTTATGGACAAATATATTATCTGAAATGGCTAGAATGTGGCCATTAACAGAGACTGTGGTAGAGACCAGCACCTGCAAAGCACAGGATATTTTACTAATAGTCTAGTCAGAAAATGTTGGGCACAAGGATTATTAAAAACAGTACATATATTGAATGAATTAAAGTAACCACGTAGGCTACATTTATAGTTACATACATTTTTCAGTACCGTAAGGGACAGCCTTTTTCATTTAATATAGATCCATTATCAGACACATTAATAGACATCAGTGACATTAATGGACAGTATGCAGTTGTGTGTGCACCTGGAAACGACGCGTGTCTCGTGGGTTCCCTGCATTTTTCAGGCAATTTTGATTACACTTAAGAAAAAACTTCAGGAAGAACCTATGCAATAAATAGAAAACATGCAAACATATGAAGGTATTTGTGGATCAAGAAAAAAAGAAAAAAAAGTCACTGAGAGAATAATGTAAGATGATGAAAATAATAGAGACTGAGAATTGGAGAGATGAAAGAGTACAATCGGTCTGCTTTAAAGCAGACGAATACCAATTTATTCAAACAATAAATTTATAATATTAATGAAATAATAATAATTATCTTGCATTCGTTTGTACTTAGTAAATTGCATATTGATTTACATTTAGCAGACACTTTTATGCAAAGCGACTTACAAATGAGGACAATGGAAGCAATCAAAATCAACAAAACAGCAAGTCTTAGTTAGTTTATTCATTTATAATTTTATAGAATGCAGCTGATTGTCCTACCGATCAATAATGATGGGATCTGATGGTGTTTCGTTCCTGTTTCCACAACTTTTCTTATCACAACAACGGCTGAAAATGTACATATATAGATTAACACAATTATCACAGTATTAACAGAAAAAAAAACAATAAATAAAATAATAATAACAAAGCTGCAAATTATAATTACAAATAAACACTAATTTGTGCCACTATTTTATATATGTTTGTATGAGTCAAGTGTGTTACCTGCACATTATCTCATGAGTGAGAAGAACACGACACATTTCAGGGTTTTTATCTTGACCTTCAAACACAATTGCCTGAAAAAATAATAAAATATAACATTGATAATATATGCGAATCATATATCATTTACAATTTCAATAAAGACATATGATTTTCATTTAAACATTTAGTTGTCACTGAAGTGATCTTTTAGTGCTAACACATATAACATATTCTTGCAAATAATATTCAGGTTTATTAACATAAACTGTTTTACCTGTTTGGTCACAGAGTCTATCAAACGGATGTATAGATCCTGCTCTGTTCTGACACCTACAAGATAGACAAATTAATAACAAAGCATCAACGCTGACCAACACACACGTAGAATATTCTATAGCAGTCCACACTTTATTCAGTACTCACCGTTGTTGTACAGTAACTGGAGTTTGTAATGGATTCCATTGTTAGTTTTTTCACTTACTGACTCCTTAATCAAAGGAATGAATTAAGAAGTATGATTTGCTTTGCATGGGTTTATAGTTTTTAATTTCCAAATTCATTGTTTCATGCATATTTCCTCACCTTCTCCTTTTCAACAAAGTCCAAAAACGCAGTGTGCTCTATCTCCACAGACTGACCCTGACTATCATATAAAGCCAACACAAAGTGAAAGAAGTTTGATTTGCGCAGGTTGGAAGGTGGCTGTTTCTCGAAGTGTGCCCGGGCAAGACCAACAGCTCTGCTGGAAACAAAACTATTATTTAGGATTAAACTAATTATTTAGGTTAAAATAAAACATTTAGCAAAAATGTCATCTTGCTGTTATAATAATAATAATAATAATAATAATAAACATAAATAAAATACATTTAGAATTTTTACCCTTTAACACAACCTTAAACTTTACCTACAAAACCTGTTTCTAATCTTAACTTTATCACTTCAGCATTCCATAAGGATACATTCAAATGCTACAGCCTTGCTTTCTCCATCTTACAAGAAAAAAACACACAAAAGAAACGGTTAGGATAAGATAAGATGCACCTGTTTACCTCTGAGTAGAAAGGTTTGGCTGTGAGTGGAGCCAGGGAAGAGCTGACCCCAGAGCAGCCCTAACCTCCTGCTTCATGACTCCCGCGCTGCCTCTTTGAGCCCACAGGGATGCAAGAGAACAGCTAACAACAAAGTTCCTTCTCCCCCAGGACTGCAGTCTAACAAACCGCATGAGAATATGAGTTGGTTAGGTGTAATATTGTGTTATATGGGCGTGGCTGTGACGCACACGGACGTAAAACATTCGGAGTCAAGCTGAAAGAACTTCGAACGATGGAAATCGCGCGCAGCATCCCCACCAAGATGACGCGGAATAACATCAAGTTCCTCATACTTCATTAAGCTCCTGCTGGCGGCTATGGATGATTATTTTTACATTCATTATTATTTGTCGTTTTCCTACATGTAATTAGTCAATTAAGTATACAAATAATTCTTAATAATCTTCTTGCGGTTCTTTTTGGAACGCTTTCGAACTTTATAACATCACAGGTTATTTTTTTAATGCTGAACAGGAAATTTTTTTTTGTATGTGCGAAATAAGTGCACTAACGCCTGCAGGTTTCTTAGAAAATGTTCACACGTTAGAAAGGCATTAATGAAACCTCCTGCTGTCCAAAATGTCAAAAATCCTCGTGTCCTCATTCTCTTTTTCAACCTCCCAAACTAACTCAATATCAAGATACCTTCCATGATCATGTGCACAGATTAGACAAATATATACATACGTGAAAGTGCTTTGCTACAATCTCTATTGTTAAAAGCGCTATATAAATAAAAGTGACTTGACTTGAAAAGGACAAAAGAAATCAAATTTAATTTAATCAAATGTTGTTGTAGCTTGCTCTAACGGGCCATTTTTAAATCCGTGCTATCATTCTGTAGGGTATATTCTGTTCGTATGTTACGTTCTAAATAAAGTTATGAGACGTGTCAACTCCAACCAAAAAAACAAGCAGAGTCCAACACCGCCATCTACTGGTCTAAAAACGCCAATGCGCAATTCGAGACTGGAGTTGAACATGGTTAATTTTGTTTAAAAAAATCTTCCTTTACCTAAAAAATATCAATTATTTTCTTGGTTGGATGGATGCCAAGATATTTATTTTTTAAGTAAAAAATTACTTTCAAGACAACTGTTTTGGTAGCAGTGTTTATTATTTTTCCATAGCATATCACATTATAATACATGACTGAATATGTATTTATATGCCTCTGAAACTGATTTGTATTTTTCAAAAGCAATAATTAAAAATGTTTTTTAAAAAAGCAGGTCAGCTGAAGGACTACAATGTGACCTGGTCCGTAAAATAATCTTTATGCTCAAGTATTTAATGTAACAAAAATGTTATTTCCAAGCAAAAAAAAAAAAAGATGATATCTATTAGGCATATTTTCAGGTTAATCTAATATGAAACCCATATAGAACCAGATTAATCTTTTTTTTAATTCTGTGCCAAATTCCCCACAGGAGAACCAAAGAGTTTCCATCTATCATCATATTTTCACAGTGTCCTCTTACATAGTCCTGCATTTCTCCTGGAGATAAACTAAAGGGTTCCAGTCTGTCATGTTCTTACTAAAGACACTGACACAGTATACACACACACACATATTCATGTGCAATGACTCAGATAACAGAGTACTGAGTGGAAAGGCGTCTTCCAATACAGATCCTGCAGAGGAAATTTAAAAATAGTCAAACTGTGAACAAAAGAATAGCAAACATCAAGTCAGACTTCAGAAATGAAAAATGTCTCACCCCAACCCAAGCATAAGGATGTGTGTCAAAACTAGTGAGGGTAGCAGTAACTTCAGCAAGTTAGTGTTCACTTCCTTGTCATTTTTGTCTGTGTTTTTGCTGCACATTCTGTTCCGTTTTGACCGTTTAATAATAAATGCTGCTGGTTGTACATTCTCTGGTCGGCTGGACCAGTCACAGATTCTTGCGACAGCTTCAGGTTCCTGTTTACTTTCTGCTGAAACTTCCCCCTGGAAAAGAAAGTGCAAAGCCTCAAAATAAAATCTGTTCTTTTAGTAATCGAAGATATAGAAGAGTTTGTTAAGATTTAGAGAAACTTAGCATGACTTGATCACCTGTCCTTTGTCTTGAATGGGTGCCTTCAGAATGAGCCCAAATGCTGATAAAAACCTCAAAATTATCAATTTTTGTTAGAAATAAAGCCATTATTAAGCCACTTCAAGGTATTCCGTTGCATCTAATAACAGTCCATCCTCTGTTGTCATCCAAATTTACAGATTTATTTAGTTTTCACTTTAAATGGTACTTGAGTTGTGCATATGTTGCTACAGCACTAATCATAAAATTGTGGATAGAGGACTAGGACTGATAAGATGCAATGGTTCATACAAACACGCTGCTTTTTGCTTTGCAAGATGTTAAGTGATGGATGGAGTTGTGTGAATTACTTGTGGATTCTTTTTATTTGTTATCTGAGATACTGTGATTCTGATGGCACCCTTTCAATGACCAAGTGAAGAAATGCTAATGAAGAAACAAACTAATCCACATCTTGAATAGCCTGATTCCGAGTAAACAGTGCAATGTGCAATGCATAGTGCAATGCTTGTACCACTTAAACTCATTATTCTTACCTATGAATATTGTGGAAGGGTATTTATATTTTAATAAATGCCAACTTTTTTCTTTCTTTTTACCTGTGCAATGGTGTGTGTGTTGAAGGAGGCTGCACTGACGAGTGGAGGTGTCTGGACACGCCGAGGACTAGGAGGAAATGAAATCACATCAGCCGAAATGATTCGAATTATCATACACCCTTGTAAAAAACGTGCATGTATGCAGTTTATACACACCTGCTACAGTGAGAACTTGTCCGTGAACTACTGCTGGATTCCCGTTGTGCTTCCAGGAGCATTTTTTCCAGTTCTGTGATATCAGAAAGGGCTGGTGTGCCCTCACTATGTTCACTGCTCGAATCAAAGTGGAGCTCTACCCATGAGTCTGGTGGTAAGGTACATCAGAATATAAGGTAATGATCATTGAAAGGGGTTTCCACTTATAGAAGTGGTGAATGTTGGATTAGGTCTTACAGAAAGAACTTCACAAACAACCTCACATTGTTTACTACACTTAGTATAACGGTAACTGAACCAAAAAAGGCTGTTAGTCCATATTTCCAATATAAAAAAGGGGTCGTCGTAAATGACTCTTGTCTTTCAACAAACAATTGGACCA
Organism: Enteromius thamalakanensis; assembly: GCA_032357475.1. Classification (NCBI taxonomy): domain Eukaryota; kingdom Metazoa; phylum Chordata; class Actinopteri; order Cypriniformes; family Cyprinidae; genus Enteromius; species Enteromius thamalakanensis. Next base: position 6,221,135 of record JAUCMT010000036.1, read on the forward strand.
ACAAAAGTAGAACAAGTGTTTGTTTAAGCAAACAAGTTACAGACCTGGCAGATTTAAACACACACAAAGCTGTGATTTATAGAGAATTAGAAAGAGAAAACAGCGTGTACATAGTATAAATAATTTATTGTTAGTATCAGTGCTCTTATTGTTTTGTTGTCGATGTAGATAGCGCTAACGTTAGTTATTTAATCGAGCAAGACAGATTGTGTAACTCACCATGCAGACTATCGTCCTGATTAATAAATTTTTGCGCTGACATTGCCGTCCCTTGTATTTCAAATACGTTTTAAAATGTAGTTTTGTGCTAAGCTTTACTTGTTTTTGAACGAAAGAAAACAACTAAACGTCGCTCCCCCTGAGAAACATACGGGACAGTGTTGCGCTCCTGGAAAACACTGACGAAATCTTTTGTTTACAGACAGACATCGAGCTCTTATTGGTCAGCCCGTAGACCAATCATCTCGCCCTACGTAGGTTTGTAGAACTCTGGCGCGAGCACGCTGCACTAGAATGTGTTTTGCTGTTGTTGTTTTGGAAATACCATACATTAAAAAAGTCACGTTGTCGTGCGCTCGCCCTTAAATATTTAAGTGGCTACATTAGCATTGTAGTAATAAAAAGTCGTATAAACTAATAATGAGAAAGGAAAGGAAAAGAGAAAATCATAATTTGTCTGTTATTTAAATATTTAGTGTTGGTGTCACGGTGCAGTTATATGTATGCATATGTAGTACACACATCTGTGGTGCAGGTGTGTTTGTATTTGTAGCTTAAACGTGGTTTCTAATGTAGGTGTTGATGTGTGTGTCTTAAGTCTTTATTTGCAAATAGACGTTCACAGCGACCACAGAATCGCTTTTGTTGATTACAACATATAATATAAACGTGTACTGTATGGTCAAAATACAAAATGTCTGTTTAATGAAGTTATATAGTTTTTTTTTAATACGTCTGTATAACATTTCAATAAAATGTAAAAATATATTTTTCAGACTGGTTTAATAAATTACTTAAATGTCTTTAATTCCTTTGCCTGGCAAATTCACATTTTACATTCATTCTTTATGTTATTTTATAAACAAACACTTGTTTTACTCTTGTCAGTTTTACTGCAATTTTATTTTTTAATGCAGGAGCAGGACAGCAGCAACACCGCGACAACTTTACTCACGCGAGACTGTGGCGTCACATCCGGGAAGGGGTCGAAACGATCAAACGACGATACAGTCGGAGGCTATACAAACGTTAAAGGAAGGCTATTCTTTTCACGAAAAAAAAAACAGTCGTTCATGGGATACTTAAACACCTTAATTGATCTAAATTTCATATAAATATTGTACTAGGAATATTGAAAGGTAAGGCGCATGTTAAAGAATGATCCGGTTATCTTCTGTTTATATATATAAGTGGCTTCTGTCGAGCGTGAGGCCTTGTGCTCCGTTTATACATTAGTCACAGATCTGTGATACAAACTGCTAATGCTGTTTTAAATTAAACCTGTGTGGTGAAAACGAGCACGTTAATAAATACGTATGGTTAATTAAATTTGAAAAATGTATGTTTTTTTTTCTTACGTACGTTCCTACGTGCACAACATAACAGACATCCAAACATGTAAGATTAATATTTGAAAATTATAATTGCTTTAAGTATAAGGGAGCATTTCTTAATGTAACGTTAGGTCGGATTCAGAGAACTAGATTATTATGAATTTATTTATTTATATATGGATGTATATGTGTGCATGTATGTGTGACGTTATATGTATATATAATAAGAATTGGTGAAATGGTTGGTGTTATGAGGCCTGTTTTTACTTATTGAAAAAATTTTCTTTAGATGTCTGAAGAGTTGGTAAAGCAGTTGAGCAATTATAAAGCTCAGCTGCAGCAGGTGGAAGCCGCGCTCTCTACAGATCCAGATAATGAAGACCTGCTTAAACTGCAGAAGGACCTTCAGGTTTGGGGCACAATTATCCACTGCTTTTTGTGAGACATTAATATAGTAGAGAAGAATTGTGAACATTTATATTTATCTTTACCCACATATGGGTACAATGTCTTTGTTCTGTGTTTTTCAGTTTTTTGTCACTGATGCCTGATAGCTGCCAAGATGAAAAGTATGTTCTATGCAAGTATGTTCATCAAGTCATTGCTGTTATGTGTCATTATAGGAGGTGATTGAGTTGACAAAAGACCTGTTGACAAATCAGCCAGCGGAGGGTGCAACCAGCACCAAAAGCTCAGAGACAGTCCCTCCCTCTCGCAGCTGGAGGGTCGGAGACCATTGCATGGCCACCTGGACCCAGGACGGACAGTGAGTATTGCATGCAAACACACAGTGCTGGGAGGTATATTGATATTATTTGTTGAGCGTTGGGTGGGATTGTGATCAGCTGCATTTGGAGGAGGGCTTTGTGTGTATATCCGTACTCACCTGCTTACAGTGCTGTGTGATTGGCAGAGTGTATGAAGCAGAAATTGAAGAGGTTGACCCTGAAAACGGCACGGCAGCCGTCACCTTCGCTGGCTACGGTAATGCTGAGGTGTTGCCGCTTCATGTGCTCAAACCGGTGGAGGAAGGCAGGAGCAGTAGAGAAGATGATGGGGGAAAGCCCAAATCCAAGTAAGTAGATGTTAAAATGACTTTTAAGGTCAGATTTAATACAAAATCTAACCACATCTTTATAGTGTGTTGTTAACTTGATAGGTTAAATCTAACAGTTTAAAGATTATTAATAAGGCTATGAATACTTTTTTAATGTATTAACTGTTGAAAGTATAAGGCATACCAATATAAAGTATTTAAAGACTAATATTTGGTATCTATCGGTTTTATTTATTTTATGAAGAATGTGATTTTAGGGGGAAAAAATACGCACACAGAGGCTAGTGTTAATTTTATCACACTGGAATATGTTTTTCCTTTCATTTTGTGAAATGTGGTGCTCCTGGTCGAAAATGATCACCTTACAAATAGTTTTGTATAAGTTTCTAGGTATACTATATTATAACCAAATAGGGTGTAGTATGTTCATGAACTTGTTTCTTTCAATTAAAATGGGTTTTGTATTTCTTTTTGGAACAGATTTTTCATATGCTTTATTGATCTGAGCTTATGCACCTGATTATTTTTAAATATTCACAAATATAGCTTTTTTCCCCCTCTCTAATAATGTGTGTAATATCAGATCAATGAGATGAATCAGTTCCAAAAGCAATATTAAAAATATCACGAGCTAATTGCAAGAAATCAAGTTTGAATTCAAAATTTTCTGTTAACATAGCATAATGTGAGATAGCTATTTATAAAATGCCAGCGCTGTAGGTATTAATGCACGAGTCTTTGTGTTTGTGGAATATATGTTGGAATATTTCAGTTTTTTAAATTTTTGTCATTGTGTGTTTTCTCTTAGGAAAGAGCTGATAGCAGAGCAGAGGGAATATAAGAAGAAAAAGGCACAGAAAAAGGTGCAGCGCATGAAGGAGCTGGAGCAGGAGAGAGAAGATCAGAAATCCAAATGGCAGCAGTTTAACAATAAAGCCTATTCCAAGAATAAAAAAGGACAGGTGGGTAGAAGAGAAACTGAAAAGCTGACTAATCTTGCTATGTTTTCTTGTTTTTAACCCTGCCATCATGTTCATGTTGTATGATCATCTTCTCCAGGTGAAGAGGAGTATATTTGCATCTCCAGAGAGTGTGAATGGAAAGGTTGGCGTTGGCACGTGTGGTATCGCAGATAAACCCATGACCCAGTACAATGACACTTCAAAATATAATGTCAGGCACCTAATGCCCCAGTGATCTCCCCTGTGTTGTGTCTGTTCCCATCTGTAATCACCAAACATAAAGTGAATTGAACTGAAACCCACTTAGAAATCATAAAACAGATCTGATTGGACATGAAATAAATAGTAACCCATTTCCCTCCTTGTTTTATTTCTAGTAATAGTGGGTGTTTATTCTGTGGATGTTGGAGCTGTTCTGTACTGAACGAGTCTCTGGATGTTGTAACTAATAAAACATCAGTCCTCAGTGAAGCACAGCTCCTGGTTAGTTTTACAGTTTTTTTTCCCCCTCATGCTCTCAGGACCAGGTCTCTGCAGGAGCTGCTGAGGATGGGGACTCTGCTCTATAGTTTTTATAATGTGTTGAACAAACATAAATGGGAAGCACTGGCCTCCCTCATAGACAGTGTAGTTCGGGAAGACTGGATTCATTGAACAGATAAAGCGTTTTTTTTGTTTTGCTCTCTCCACCTTTGTGTCTAATAAGAATTTTGCTGCAGTCCATTTGTTGTTACATTTGCTTTTCAGTTTTGTATATTTACATATTTGAGAAATAAATGTTGATTTGTTGACATTTCTATAACAATTTGTGATTTATTTGCTTTTTTTTTACTATTCAGATTGTTTTTCAATTCACATCTGTTATAAAATGATTTGCTTCATAAATTGTAGCACACTTTTATTTCAGAAATGTTACATTTACACAACCATGAGACTGCAAATTACAAAAGCAGGATTTGACCATGGAAGACAAAAACGAATTGGTGAGAACAAGAAAACATCACTATTTAACATAATTACATCGCAAAAAATTAAAATCCATGTATTTGATAGTGTAATTAACATATAATGGTTATATCCTATTATATAATCAGTCAATCAAACTATTAGTAGAATAACAATCTGTTATCAACCACATTTCCATTTACAAACCAAGCAAATCAACAAAGCTTCATGTCACTGAATGGCTGTTTCCCATGTAAAAATTAATTTAATACTTTAATATTCCTAATATGCAGGACTTCTTTCATACTATTCACTGTCACCTGATAAATTTGGCACACAACATCAATTCATCTACAAAACACAATGTAGAGCCATCAAAATATTTCTGATACTTCTCATATTCAGTGTTTAGGGCTGTGAATAAGGACTACAATTTTTCTCTTAGTCTGCTGATACTGTGTGCATTTATGTACAGTTTATAAAAGTGTAGGAGGATATGTTTAGGCTATTTAGTTGTTTATATAGCTGTAGCAAAAAGTGTTGAAATATGTTTTACAATCACACAATTCATTGCTTTGATGTTACTATCCCTGTCTCTGCTAGCCATCGCATTTAACATTTGGCCCTCACCCTCCAAAAACTACATTACCCACAAGCCCCTGCACAGTCACGTTTAACAGTAATTTTTACTCAGTCCTTCTTGCATTCCTTTTCTTCTTCTATCTCCTTTTCTTCTTGCTCCTTCTCCTTGTCTTTCTCCCTCTCCATCTCCTTGTCTTTTTCCCTCTCCCTCTCCTTGTCCTTGTCTTTTCCTTTGTCCTTGTCTCTTCTCTCTTTCTTTTTAGTCATTCGCAGGAAGGAAGGAGTACGAAATTTCTTTTTCTTCTTTTTGGGTGATTTTGGCTGACTTTCAGAAGAGCTGGTGACTGAAATGTTATTGGCGACGGTGGTTGTTATGGAGACCTGCATCTCTTTAGTGATGCTGAGCTCTGTGACCTGTAGAGTGAGGTCATCATCCTGCATCAGGTCATCGCCGTCGCTGCTCTGTAGCAGAGCTGAAAGACTATCTGAGAACGAGAGGAAATGACTTCAGCATGAGGTTGTCCAGTCCAAAAACATACAACTATATCTAATTTGGTCATTAAATACCAGTGTGATGATATGTGAGATTATATGAGAGATACTATACCTCCTCTTTCAGGGCTCATGAGAGGTGAGATTGACAGGGACACGGTGGAGCCGTCATATGTAGTAATTTCTCCATCTGTGAATTCCTCGTCAGCCTCTGACTGAAGAGCTTTTATGTCAAGAAAACATCATTTGAAAAAGCCAAATAAAATACAGTGGTTAAATTGTATATACTGGATCAAATAAGCAATACACTTGAGCTTACAGGAAATGGAAAGGACTAAAAGTAAAAATCTTCACATTTTTATTAATTAAAATATTTTATTAATCTATTTATACTTTTATTAATTTATAAATAATCTAGCTGAACACAAAACCTTGATAGTAACATTCTATGTCCTTGTATTCAGGGTGTTTGTACCTGATTGGCTGTTTTTATTCTCCACAGTTTGTGTGTATTTCTGAATCTCTGCCTCTGATTGGTTGAAAGGGTTGGGTGGTAGAGCAGCTGTCTTCTCCTCATCCTCATCAATGAATGCCTGAAAAGTAATAATGGCAGAGGGATTGCCGGACAATTGTCAAAATCACATGACATGAGACCCTACATAGAGGACAACATTAGTTTGTTACTGAGGTTGCATTTCATGTGAGTGTCATCATTTTTAACATACCTTTCAAAAGTACTGTTACACTAGAAAAGTTAAAGTGTACTTTTAAAGGGAGTTTGACTGGTACATGTGTTTGTGTTGGCTTAATTGGTGTAGTTACTCACTGGTCCAGGAGGCTTGTCAATAACAATGTCTGCCAGCAGCTGAGACTTGGGTCCAGCTGTCATCAGATCTACTCTGTTCTGCTCCCGAATCTAAACCAGCACAAACAAAGCAGTGCTTTAGTGTACAGAACACAATCTGTAGGCACAGTCTGTTCAGTCTTCCTTATTTCTAACCTTATTTCTTTTTTCTAGCACTTCACTGGGGTTAGTATTAAGTGGGACAAACTGGTTGGGGTCCTCAATCCTAATTGGGGTGTCCTTGCAGCTGCCTGACTCTTCTGACTTCATCCACTAAAAAAAGAAAGAAAATAATGAATTTAAGAATTATTAGTACACATACACAAAACAGGTAAAATATTGTAAAATTGTTTAGCACGACATACATTTTTTATATATTACATTTTTGATATTTATATATTATTTTAACAATAAAAGTTAATGAAAGATCAAGACTGGTCTAATCTACAGAAGCTCATTTTTCCTCAAAAAATAAAAAAAGGGGAAAAATATCTGACTTTGTGTCTTTTTCATATGTCTGTGTATATTATGTAATTAATTACTATTATTTTTAAAACCCTCAGTGTGGTTTGCAAAAATATGATCATATGCAAGGATACCGTAGTTTTGGTCCGGGGGCTCCAGGTCCCATTGATGGACTCCTCAGGTACATTGACCTTTAAGTAGCAGTTCGGTGAGTTCAGCCATCGTATCCTCTCTCTGTCCCGTTTCTGTGCCTGCAAATGCAACGGACTCTGTGGAAAGATGTCCTTGTCCTCTAGTCCCATCCCTGTTACGGTCGCTGGGATCTCCACGTCATTGTGGTGTCTAGGCTTCTCTTTAACTATGGGATGCCGGTAAGTGTAACCTGTTCTGTAACCCTGGAAACACAAGGTGTCATGTTAGCTATCAGTATCGTTTTTTTTACGGTTAAATATTTAATAATACATGCTTAATGGAGTCAAAAAGACACCATTGCTAACAAATCTGGTATAGATTAGCTCACAGGCCACTCACTAAGTTATCTAACATCCTCATAAGCGACTCAAATTCTGCCTCTCCAACCCTCCATCTGATCTGTCCTTCTGGCGTTTGTCCACTGGGATTTTTCGTAGGAGCAGTTTTCAAACTTGTTCTGTCTAACACACACAGGTTGTCAACGCCACCCGCACTTAACAGAGCGCTAACCTGAAGAGAAACAAAGGCAGAAAGACAGAGATGATGATGGATGACAGTTTTACCACTTCATATAACTACTGGCAGGGTTTAAAGGAGATGTATTATGTCACTTTTTATAAAATGTAATTTGAGTCTCAGGTGTCTCCAGAATGTGTTTGTGAGGTGTCAGCTTAAAATAAACCCCAGATCATTTATTACATCATTTTGAAAATGCCTATTTTGAGTGGAAGCAAAAACACACTGTTTTCGTACATGTCTCTTTAAATGTAAATGAGCTCCTGCTTCCCACCTCCTTTTCCAAAATGAGGCTGTGCCTTTACAGCTTGTATGTTTGTTTTTTATTATCATGTCTATTGCAATGAAATCATGTTTTTATACCATATTGGTTTAAACCTCTGATATATGTTTTACTGAGCGCATTCGAAGCATACATACAGAAAGCGACTATCACATTGCATGTGATTACTACATAATAATGTTTAATGTCTTACTGTACTTAAAAATCAATTATGTCTGTGAAGGTAAAACGCTGAGGAAGTAATTGGATGTTTATATTAGATCAGTGTGCAAAATATACAGTAAATAAATCGATAAATCCACTGCTCTGTTGTCTCCTCTGAGGCTGTAACTCTGAATAGTGTTCTGTGCTTCTCATTGCATCCAAAAACAGAACAGTTAGCATGCTTTGCTTGAACTTTTGCCATGGCATTTAAATTGGTATACGGTTGTTGCTTGTGAAAAACTTGTTTTTCCATATTCCACTAGGTTTTTCCCTCAGCTTAGATTAGTCAGTGCATATCTCTCCCATCTCAGTGCGTGCATTGTATTGATGGAAGTGAGAGGGAAAGGGGGAGGTTTGTAAATGTATCCCTGTTTGGTTTCTAAGGAATGAATAGAGCTAAACTAATCGCTAACATAGTGGCACCGCACACTAGAGTGGTTAAGTGCACGCACTGAGACTGGAGAGGTTAAGTATCAACTCCTTTAAGGGGTGGTAACGTTATAATTAAATCCTTTTTCTAAGTTACAAAGCTGGAACGATATGGGCCTTTGAATCAAAATAAGAAAAAAGGAGGCTCGACTGTCAATCCGTTTTTTTGTGTTATGGACATTTGTTAGGTCTCTATGAGGAAACAAGGTTATAAATTATAAAAAAGTTTTTGGAAAATCTAAAAATGCACAGTTTCCTGTAAGGTGTAGGTTTAGGCGTAGGGTCAATGTAGGGCAATCCCACATACAGTCTGTACAGTATAAAAACCATTACACCTATGGAACATAAAACATGTAAATCCAACAATATGTGTGTGTGTGTGTGTACCTGTATCTCACAAGCTTGGTGGCTGTGATAAAGATAATGAAAAGCTTCCTCTGTCGTCTCTCCAAATGCCAGTAAACCTTGATTCCTCAGGACCAAAACCTAAAAACAAGCAGAATTGCATCAGTGTTGCGAATTCAGCATTCAATAATTCACAAAAGAACGACTGTAACTATAAAAACAAAAGTCAACAACTATTCACTAAAAATTAACTTGGTAACGGTGAGGATATGCTATTTTTTTCTTGCTTAGTCTGTACAATAGTGAACTCCTAATGGTTGTCATGCCAACGGGTAGCAGATTTCACAGACTGTCACCTTGGCAGTGGGACCAAGAGCTTTCTGAAGTTCCATCTTCTCCTGCTCGTTGGCTAAATCACCATGGTAGCTAAAATAAGACACCTCTCCCAGCAGCAAGGCTTCATGGGAAATGGGTAAGATGCCACATTTCATAGAAGAGACCTATGGGACATAAAGAAGTTTCAATGTGTGTTACACTTTAACAGACAGGGTGAATACTGCATCTATACCAATGGTTTTTAAAGGTACACTAGGGGGCCTCATTAAACATTAAAGGGCTTGTGTGTGTGTGTGTGTGTGTGTGTGTGTGTGTGTGGGTTATTACTCACAGCAGCTATAGTTGGTGTGTATGTATGTATGACACATTTGGCATCTGGTCGGGCAGAATACACTGCAGAATGTGGTTTGAATCCCAAAACATCCACAGGTAATGCAGTGGCTCCCTGATCAACCACCTCACCAATCAGATTCACCTTCACCTTTAAAAAACAACATTACAAGTAAAAGAAAGATGAAAATATGCATTGCCTTACTTCATATATTATTTCACATATTACATTTAATGGTGTAATTATATTTAGTAGTCAGGGTTTCCAACTCCATAATTGATGTTCAGGATGTGAGTGGGTGTGTACCAGACTAGCTGCTGTGGCCTCTGAGAACGACAGTCCTTTAGGAAGAATAAGAATATGATCCTGCTCTTTAGTGACACGCAGCTGGAAAAGAAAATAACAGAAAGAGTGAAAGAAAGAAAGACAGACAGAGAGAGTATATTATAATAAATTCTGATTTCACACACAACTTTCTACATATTGCCATTAAAGTGATTTCTTTACAACCATTCACAAAGACTGCAACACCACTTTTTGAATGAATTTTTCTATGCTGGTCTAGTATTGTGGTATATATTCTATTTCTAAATTAAACAGATTTTTTTTTAAAGCGTGATTTCCCACATACAGTACACTGTCTCAATTTACTCACTTGCATTTACAAACCAACTGTAAATATATTAGAGCATACGCTTTAAAAAAGGTGCAAAAAGCTGTTACTGTGGAGGTAGGTACCTTTTTAAAAGCTACACCTTTGAACTAAAGGGCGCATTTACCTTAAATGTACATATCTGTATCTAAAATGTCCATATAAGTACCTAAGAAGTAAATATTAGTACTTTTTAACAGGGTACTGCCTGCTTTTATACCTATTTCTGAGAATGTATGCATGAAAATGTAAAGCACAGTAATCCATCTGATGCTTTTGTGACTCAGTTAGTTGTGAGTCATGACAGATCAGCTCAGAAGTAGAATTTAGTTTTCTGTCTATTCTTTTCACAATGACAGCTATGCTCTTGTCTCTCTGCATTGTTCTGACACTTAAGCCATAACTATGGTAACCAGCGTTGTCTGAACAAAAACATTTGCTATATGCAAAATTACAGTAAGCACAATCAGTCCTATCGGAATTTGTGTCCTAAAACAATTTGTGTTCTGTGTGGAAAAAATGAATGTGAGTACTTACAGTTATATACGTATTTGGTAAGTGGGTATTTCCGTATAGGTCTAGCAGCCGGTATAAGCAAGCGAGTTTACAGCGGCCCTGCCTCTCAGCTTTAGAACAATTAAACCACTCCGCACCACACAGATCATTCACTGGACTAATTGACCCTGCACCTGGAAACACACACAGCCAAACAACAATAATAAATATTTGCCTTTATCTGAGCTTCTAGCTGATAACCATACATGCTTGCCATCTGTTGACCAAAACTACAACAAATAATCTTCAATGGGAATGCATAAAGTGTCAATGAAACCGTGTGTGTGCACTCACTGCTGGGACTGTACACTCCAGTGTTGCTAAGTGTATTGCTGATGATCAGTTGTGCGATGTGTCCGAGGAGACCACTGGAGTTACTGCCTTTGGAGCACTGCTCCTTTACCATACACTCCAGCTCCTCCTTAAAGTCCTGCAACGAACACACACACATTTTGAAATGTTATCAACACACGTGTCGCAGTACAATAGATAACAAAATATCAAAGTAAGTGCCATTTATTTGAAAGAAATAATAATATAAAGTTGGTTAAATGTAATTGCTAGAAAAGTAGTATTAAGAAAAGGTTATGCATCATCTCTTTGCAGTTGCTAATCCACATTTTTGTGATTTATTTATATTTTATTTAATCTAAACCAACATTCAAAAGTTTGGGGTTAATATTATTTGTTCAGCAATGCACTTTGCAATTTATAAAAATATTACAATGTTTTTGTTTCCCTATTTATCAAAGAATCCAGGAAAAATGTATAATGGTTTCCAAAAAATATTAAATTACACTGTTTTTAACAGATAAAAATAAGAAAGGTTTCTTTTAATGTATTTTAAAATGTCATTTATTAATAAGGCAATTCCGAAATATTAAATTACAATGTTTACAACAGATAATAATAAGAAATGTTTCTTTAATATTTTTTAAAATGTCATTTATTATTAAGGCAAGACTGAATTCACATAATCCTTCAGAAATTCTAATACAATGATTTAATGCTTAATTACATTTTAAAACATTAAAATAGACAAAAATATTAGTATTAAATAGTAATATATTTCACAATATTATCTTTTGAACAATATATGCAGCCTCTGCAAGCATAAGAAATAACTGTTAAATATCAAACCCAAACTTTTGAACAGCATGCAAAAAAGTACTTGATTTTACAGTATATTTTTCTCAAATATAGAACATTTCTGATTTGTTCATAGCTCATTCTTCCATGGTATTAAATAATCACTGACAACAAAACAGGCTTTTAGAGAAATGTTCAGTAAACAGAATATTCAGTCATATGTCTTTGCCGTAAAGTATTTCAGAGAAGTCGACATGCCCTGTGGTGATACATGCTATACTTAAACTAATACATTTAAAACAGCATCTCATGCTTTTCATAATTACAAAGTATGCAGCTATGGCCTCAAGCATGAGCATGAAATTTAGACTTTAGTGCTAAAAAATAATTGAGCATAATCTACTAATGCAGAAAGAACTATGATTAAAATACTAAAATATGAAGACATATACATTTAAATATAAAATACTTCAAATAAAAAGCATGGACATCACATCACTCATGAACTTTAACCTTAAAGTCTTAAGGCTACAAAAGAAGAAAGAGTTTCCTGTGTATTCATCCAAAGCCAGGCCATGAACTTCATGCAGTTTTGTTGATTACACAGCTTTGAATATTGCATATTATATGGATATTAAAAATAGATGAAGCTATAATCAGATAAGAGACTGAGCTTCATCTAAGGCATTAGAAATGTGCCTGTAGAGCCCTCAAACATGATGCACAGAAATCACTTCGGGTTCTTTATTCACTTCACCCACTCCCAGCTTTTCTGATGATCTGTGCATGGTTACCAATGGCAACGGATCTCCACTTGTTGGTTGTTATGCAATCAAACAAGCGTGGGCTCCTCTTAAAATGCAAAGGGAGGGAGAGAGAGAAAGTGCATGCGAATTCTCACTTTGGTGCGAGTGTGTGTGGGAGTGACATCTTACTGGACTCTGTAGAATCTGTGTGACTCTCTTTCTCTGCTCCATCATGTTGAAGTCCTGCCTCAGGTCAGGTGACATAGCGCTGCTCCTCAGAGCCTCGTGGGACTGGAGTTCTTCTTCGCTTTCGCTGTAGACCTTCTTTACATTAAGACTGGATGGAGGGCGGATGCGTAAACCGCCCTCTTCACCGCCTGCACTCATTTCAGCACGCTCACCCTCGCTCATACATAAACACAACACACAGCCTTCTGCTTCATAGAGAGAGAGAGAGAGAGAGAGAAATAGAGAGGTGGGCTGAGTGTTTTTCTCATCCACTTGAAGCTGTGTTCACAATTGCTGCATGAATACAAAAAGGTCAGGGCACTTTGGATTACAAATGAATTGTCTAAACACACACATACAAATAAACACTCTCTCACACACCTGCATGTCTGCTCTCCAGCTGACATCCTATATAGCTCATGCATATCTGCACGCATCCCAAAGAGAACAATTCACACCTCAAATGCCCCTCTTTCCACACTGATAGCCCAAAATCACCCCAACACCCCCAACAGAAGTTTTATTTTGAGCCTGATTTAATTTTGTTCGAATTTAAATGAGGTTTTACCAGTAAACCGTGTACAATTGTTTTGAATAATTCATGAATATGTCATATCTAAGAGCAAGCCAGTGGTGTAGTCTAGATTTTTGTGGTGAGTATACCCCCACCCCCTCCTCTTTTTTTTATTTTTAGTAGAACTTGTGCTACTAAGCACAGTAAATAATAAAAAACTTACATTTTTTTTCTACATTTATTTTAGGTATGTTATGTTTTGTATCAAATTCAAAATAGTATACATATATATATATATATATATATATATATATATGGAAATGTCTAATCAAAACAATGGAATAATAATGAGTTACCAATTAAATAAAATTAGTATTGACAAAATTCACTTGCACTACTGCCACAGAAGAAAACAAAAATGGCTTGTAGGTAGGCTCAGAGGTGGCATGAGTGCAATTAATTTCATAAATTCATGTTGAGATTCATGTTTTACATATAGCATTATGAATATAGAAAAATTATAAATAAGTGAAATTATACTTTAAAAATAAAATTAAATCTGCCATTAGGTGGCATTAAGTTATTGATTTTATAATTGAATAATTACGTGATTCATTCAGGAACAAAGCTAGTCCCTGCGTCCCAGTGCGCATATTACCCACCCATTCTACCCTAAATAGTTAAATAAAAAAATTACACTAATATTAAATAAAATTTAGGATAGGCAGTAACTGTCTTTATGAATGGGTGATTGAATTGATTCATATATTTAAAAATGCAGATTCGTTCATAAACAAAACAAGCTTAATGGAGATGTGTAGATGCTCAGTTGTTTGTTTGAAACCATTTTAGTTGACGAAATAGGTCAAAATTTAGTTTGTACAATGTTAAGGTTCCTCTTTCACCCAAGCAGCAGCAGCTTCAGATGCAGGCTTACTAAACACTGAAAGATTGTAGTTCGTCCTTAAGTGACTACTTAATTTCAAGCTTGCACAATCGCAATACTCGTCAAAAGAAAAGCGTGATTATAAAAAAGTCAAGAGTTTCGCAATACAGACAAGGGTGAATTTATTAATCAACTAAAGGTCTTGTTACGTATCCGTGTTATTTTTAAAGGGGGTATACGCAAATCCTTCACCTTTCCTAGAGGATATACGGTGTATACCTGCGTATCGCGTAGACTACACCACTGGACAGAACCCTCCCTGCTCATGAAAAGTATTTTTCGCTAAAAAATAAATAAATAAAAAGGTTGCGTCCTGAATGTCCCCCATAGACCCGCTGCCTTTTACGTTTAAACAAATCTAAAAACTTACTGAGCTGCCTGCCTAGACAACATTTATAGGTATTATTAGCGCGTGCAGAATTTTTTGACGTCACACAGAATTTTTAGGCGTTATATTCGCGTTCAGAATCAGTTTGCAACAGAACTGCGCCAGCACTGAATGCATCGAAATGCTGTCTACAGGCAGTTCAAAAGGTTCTGGTGCACTAATATTGTGTAGCTGCTGTATTATATAACTAAACATCAAATTTAAGATGAATACTAACTTCACACCCATAAAAATGAAAACCAATTTATTTTAATGCATTTAAAGACAACTTATAATTGAAACAGCCGCGCCTTTCTTGCTTTGCATATCGCACTTTATCAAACATTATGCGTCCATCTATCTAAGCCAGTCTATTAGTCACATAAAGAACTAAATACTCACCTTTCTCGGTCTCAGCTTGAATTTAATCCCAGAATTGCAGCAGGAAACATAACAACTATATAAATCGGCTTCAGCCAAAATAACTAAGAAGAGCACATCAGCATCCGATTCTTTTCCTCTCGAGTCTCAGTTTCTTCCATCTAGAGCCGAAGGACTCTGTTGCGCGTATCAGGATGTGTGAGGAGTGTTTTGCGTGGGAACTTAGTGAGGTGATCACGTGACCAGCACTGTCCGCCCACAGGACCACCACGACCCCCCCAGCCTTATCTTTAAAATACACAGATAGAGTTTATACAAACGCGAAGATACGAGCCAGATGTTAGACGTCAAACACACACATTTATACAGCTCTGCTGAGGCTGGGTTGTTTGGTCACTTTATAGCAGTTTTTCTCTGAAAAATCCATAAATAATGAACATGTATATATAATATATTCTATATTGCCCATAAAAAGCTTATTGTATTTATGTCTCACATATAAACTGACCCCGGGGCCCTTATGAGAGCCTAATTTGTGGACCTGTTTGCATCTGTTTGAGTTTAAAGCTTTTATTAAATGTTTACTTCACCTATTCAATGACCTACATGTTGTTACTCATTTTCTCTTAAAACCAACTAGGATTCATCCCCCAGTACACAAGCTGGTTTAGCTCCAAACTCTGAACAACCAAACTGACCTAGAACTCCCAAGATAACAGAATAAGAAAACAAAGTGAAGTTGTAAAGTTTTTTCATGACCTTTCCCTTCTTGCATTTTCAGCTTCAAACACTTTCTATGTCGAAACGGCTCTTAACTTGAGTCTGGCCTTGACATCTCTCATGACTGGTTCTGTTCTTTTTCATCCACCACATTGTTCTCTCACTGAATCATTTAACCCTGCACACGCCAGCGCTTTGTGACCAACCTTCCCATTTATGAATGTGGATAATTACCATAATTACTCCAGTACCTGAGCAAACAAATGACTAACAATGATTCATTATTCTTTAAATGGTATGATCACCTGCTTTTGTTTGGCTGATGTATCATAAGAGAATTTCCTCCATTGCAAAATTTCTTTAGAATTTTGTATTTGTAAATGGATAATATTGTTTATGTCCACGGTCTCTGAAGATACTCTTAGGTGTTATTGGAGAATATATAACAACAATATAATTTTTTGTGAATTTTTTTATGAAATGCATGTGTTTCCCAGTTATCTTTGGATTCATTTTAAAATTAGTTATTCCATACATAACATTATGTGGTATTTTAAGGTTTCCTTGTTACAGATTACATGTGATTACTATTATACTAACAATAAATTATGCTTAATTACATGCAAGTAACCCTAAGACAAACCCTATGAGTAACACATATAGTTAATTAATATTACTCTAAATGTAAAAATACACAGTAATAATCACATCTTAAAATAAAGCATAAACAATTATGCAAGTAGAACTATTTCTAGAATTATTCCATAAATAAAATTAAATGGATTGACATTTGTGGACAAAAAAAATCAATTGGTAAATACATAAACTATCAAGTTTCTGAACAGTTAGATTTTTTTTTTTGTTTTTTGTTTTTTTAAAGAAGTCTCTTCTGCTCACCAAGCCTGCATTTATGTGATCCAATGTTCAGCAAAACTGAACAAACAAAACAACTGCTTAAGGCTTAAGACTTTTCTGACATTAATATCAGTCCCATGTGCATATTGTTCCACCTCTGACCTTATGAATATGCCAAATACAATTTAAGCACAACCATGCACATCTCATGTTCTCTGTCCTAAACGTTTGTCACCAAGACAGGTTGGGATGCAGGTCCATACTCTGTTCATCATTTGTTAAATGGATCTGGAGGAGGTCGACTACAATGTCTTTGAGTTTCCAGATGTCACAGAACAGTAAAAATAACTGAACTGTATATTTAAAGACAGGAAAAAGACTTAAAGACAGAAAGAAGCGAGCAGAAAGTCTCATGTCTCAAGTTAGGCACATCTGGCCAATTTCCCACGAGGATCTTGCATAACCACAGGGCTGTTTATTCTTGAGGAATACACTCACATACACACAAACTGTTGACTCCAGTCTCCCCTTTCAGCTCTGTTCAATTCAGATGATCTGTTTTGGAGATGGTTTTAATGTCATCATGTTATCTTATGACTGTAATTAAGCTCTGTTGGAACCGAAAATTACGCTTTTTAGTGTTGTTTTTGTGAAGTTGTTGAATAATTCAAGTGTCATGCATTTCCAATATCTGCGTTTCAGTCTGTGGTGTTTAGTGCTTTTTTAGCAGGCGACATGATTGCTGGCGTTTTAGAGAATATTTTTTTATTAGTAATGTTACCAGTTGATTTTGTGTTGATGCAGGCTTGCAGCTGACATGTTTGGTTGTAATTTTTTTTTTTGCATGTGACACTGTGCTTGAGGCGCCTGTGACACGTTTTAAGGGCATGCGAAAGATTTTTTTTTTTTTTTGGCTCACAAAATATTGAGTAACATTTTTGAAGCTACAGTGGTGCTTAGTAATGCCATGATAATGTAGGAACCATGCTTTATTGTTAGCGAATATTGTGTGTGCATGCTGCTGCATACAGTAAAGCGAGCTTTAGCAGTGTCTATCTCTTTACAATCCGCTCTCACCTCCGCCTACACTCCATACAGCCTGACTCATGTTCATGTATCAGAGAGATAGAACAAGGGAAAGAAAAAAATAGCAGAAAGAGAAAATGATATGTATTTTGAAATCACATGGAGTGCAAGTGATCACATCTGCTAATCTGTTTGTTTGTACAGTGATGCTTTGTTCTTGCTCTGATTTTTTATTGGTCATATTCAAGTGATTCTCTTTCCTCTGACAACTATTAAACATTCACTTACAGAAAAGAATGCTAACCTAAGATCAGCTCCCGCTGCTTTTTTGAATTGTTTTTACTGAAATATAAAAGAGTCTCCTCTCAGCATGGAGTCATGCTGGTCTCTGGTGGATGTTTGTTGAACTACAGAGAAATAAGAGAACGTTGATGTCTTAGAATTTTTGTACTGAACTAAAAGTTCACCCCAAAAAATAAATAAATAATAAATCTTAGAAAAAATCTGTACTTTGAAGGGATACAGTAGAACTTAAATTATTTTTTTTCACTTTTAAGTTTGACAACTTAACAACTTAAAAAAATTATTAATTAAAAACATTACCAAAAAAAAAAACATTGCACTTTAAGCCCAACATTCTGTAAAATGTCTTATTCTTAGGACAAATAAATAAACAAACATACATATACAGGTCAGAGAAGAAAAATAGTTCTACCAAAAAATATTAAGTGTAATACTATTGTTGTGTTAACCCCCACCTCAAACCCCCCCAAAAACTTACTTTCAACCCAAAACACGTGTGTGTGTGTATACAGTAGTCAACATTTGAAGTGGATAAAAAGGTCATCAAAGTTCGCCTGAGACAAGAATGCATTTTAGTTTTAGGTTTTAGGACAACATTGATGATAGGTTTTCACTTCAAATGTTGACAACTGTATATATTTATTTATTTTATTTTTTAAAAATTTGTTTTATCAGTAAGATTTATCAGTAAGATGTTTTAATATTGATGAATATTTATAATATGAATATTAAAGATTTGAATATGCTTCCTTGTTCTTTAATATATTTTAATATGAACGTGTTGTTTGAAGTTTGACATAAATATTGTGCTACACCGAATGACAACGTAACTTTATTTCAACCATTTTATTCTACAAAAACCTATTTAAAACCTTAAAAGCAGACACTTAACTTACGTTTAAAGTGCTTTCTATGGACATAAAATCACTTTTGTGAATTTATTTTGATGTGGACATCTTCATGTCTTTGACCCACATACATACCAGTATTTCCCGTTTAGATGCATAAGGGTAGCCTATATATTCAATATATTCAATATTTCAAATTGAATACTGCTCCTGCTTCCATATTCCAGATCTAAATTTCCAACACAGTCTCACGACCAATTCATACGATGTGCCAAATTCGTGCTAATTCGTACTAATTCGTACGACCTTACTCGTACGACTTTGTGCGATTTGTCTAAAACCATGTAACAGGTAGGTTTAGGGGCAGGGTGAGGTTTTAGGTTAGGTACAAATTTATACGAATTGGCAACTTGTAAAATATGTACGAAGAAATCGTACACTAAAGATTCATACGTGCGGTATGAGTGAAATAAATTTTTGCCTTCAGTAACAAATACTAAAGAATAAGAAATTCATAATTTAATTAATTGATGAATTTATGCTAATTCCACATTCTATACATTTATGCTATAGTTCCTATAAATAATTATGTCACCTTTTCTAGTTTACATTAGAAAACATAACATAACCATTACGGGAGAAAATAAATCAATAGTGAACAATATTATGCTTAGGCCTATTTAAAATTAAATAAGATTTACCGAAGCCAACTTTCCACAAGCTATTATGATTCTTTAGGGTCTTAATGGAAAGTTTGTAATATAGTTTGTGTTAAAATTTCTCAAAGAAAAAAAAAGTTCATTTTACCCTGTCAAAAACAGCTCTTTAGAAATCACTCGGTACTTCCCCTTTAAATCTTCACGAGCTCCGCTGACCCCACCCCTCTTTTCCAAAGCACTCTCAGAGGATCTTTTTTTAGCCCTATTCATAGTGAAACTTGCTAATTAGCACATTATTAGTAAAGGTGATTTGCAAAGATTCATTAAAAGACATTATACTCACTGCTTTTGTAGGTGAGGCTGGATCATGAATGATTCGCACGAAGATAGATGCATTTCGGTTGATAAAGGGCGCATTTCCCTTCAGAACCAAACGTAACGTTAATCCGGATCTTTAGTCTCTCAGATGTCAGGGTAAATGACTACTGCTATGCTCATTAATACATTCAACAACAAAACACCTTGTAGTCTCTGCATCTCGGTCTGATGACGCTCACTCGGGCTGGTCTGAGGTAAGACCCGTAAGACACCAGTTCAGTCTGTATGACACGCTGCTGTCAATCAACTCTTGTGCGAGTGGCCTCCGTCTGTGTGACGCAGAAGGGGCAACTTATTTTTATTAAATTAAAAGAAAACTACTAGTGGATCTTTATCATTGTAGGGTGGTTGTG
>JAUCMT010000036.1:6241406-6278167 GCA_032357475.1 Enteromius thamalakanensis
GGTCTGATTGGTTGTAGATTCGTCCAGTAGTATACAGAGGCATCTGATGGACGCAGGTTAAGCCCGCCTCCCAGAAGACGGGTAGTAAAGTAGCTTAATAGTCAAATAATGATTGTTTATGACTTATTATAAAGTGTTACCATAAAGTCTTAAATAAACATTAACTTGTGATCTGATGAGAAATTATAGAGCCTATAGGGTACTGTAATTATTTTTTTTACTGAAATATAGAGATTAATAATTTTGTATTAATTCTGGGTATCTATGTTTTTTTGATAATCAATAATAGAAGCTTGGGAAGTTTACTGAAAACACTTTTTTTTCTCATGACGAATTCAAACTACTCATGTTAGTCATTTGAACCACTAGGTGGCAGTAGAGATTAAATAAATTTCGCCTGCTTTAATGAGGGCAGTGTTACAACATCTTCACTAATAAACACTATCTATTAATTAAACTAGTCTGAATGGATGCTCGTGAATATAATCAGGTTTTTCATGTCATATTATTACCATTTCAGTGCTCAAACCTAAAACCCGGGCAGAATTAGAATTGTAAAGATTGAAAGATAATCACTTAGAGAGGTGTAAGAGTTCAGCTTGTTCAATTACCTCATGCCGCTGGCCTGCTCTTGAATCATCTGAACCCTGAAACCAACAAATGAAAGGAGGACACCGCCCGGGGCATCAAATCAGTCTTTCCCACGCTCTCTCCCACTGACATGTTGTGAGTTACCTGAATAATATTAGTTACAGCACCTTTGTCTTTATTGCACACATACACACTTTTTCCAGCAGTAACCGTTTAGCATATTTACATATGCATTAATACATTAATTAGCATAATTGCAGGTTTTGCTAGCCTTGTGGTGACATTTGGACCCCGCAATGTAGTCAAGACCAGACCCACGTAAGCAATTGCATTCACACAAGCTGTTTTATTTCAAATGTGGAGTATATGTGTGTCTGCATACTTTTAAGCATTTATTTGTGTGTCTGTGTCTCTCATATCTCATAATAATTCAAGGCCGCTCTCCAACACAAGAACAAAAAGAATAAAACATCCTCCATGCACAGGAGGATCCGTCTTACCCGATTCCCGTTTAGATTAATGTGACAGATGCCCTCAGATTGTTTGGTGCAGATTATTTACACCGTCCTTTTCAACTCCAAGTCCAAGTACAAATGTGTTTCGCTTGCCTGTGATGCTTTGACACGTGCGATTAAATAGAGAGGGATCAGAGGTCAAGGCTTAGAATTCTTAGACCTATCCATCTCAGCCCTTCTTTACGATAAATTAGGGCTAATATAGGCTACATTCATGTCAGATAGAATGAATTTTGCCATCCCCGACTTGAAAATAACACAAAAAAAGCTGTTTGATAAAGACAGATAAATAACGATGTTGTAATTTCTTTCAGAACAATTCGATATTCGATAAAAAGGACAACAGCAAATCAGAATTCACCTTTAAAGACTTTAAAGAGCTTAAGCCTTAGCATACAACTTAAAATAAAAAGAATATTATTGTGCAATGGTTTAGATGCTAATATACTCTAAAACCAGCCTGGTGACTAGCTATGACCAGCCTGGATGACCAGCTAAAACCAAGCTTATTGGCTGGTTTTAGCTGCTTGTCCAGCATGGTTTTTTTTTCTCCGTTGAAACTAGGAACTAGTTTTCGTCGCGGAAGCATTTCTTTTGTGTTTAAGGAAAGACATTGCAGACAGACAGACTTTTTTTATGCACCTGTCAAGTTTAAGATTTGGGGCTTTTGGGTTTTTCATAGTATTTTTTTAGACAAAAAGGTTTTTTTGCTCCTGTCTATAAAAGTATGAGATACCCAAAATTCATTCTGTAAAGACTTTTGACTCTAATAGGTCTTTTTTTTCCCCTTCTTTTTAATCTGATGTCATCCAGTGTTTAGATTTTCTTACTGGAAATGTATGCAAATTAAATAATTATTTAAATAATTACTCATTTGCATATCTCAACCTTTTACAAACGTGATACAAAAAATGTTTGCAATTATCAATGCATTTAATCAGCTGGGTAAGTAAAGCAATAACTATTAGTTGTTTTTTTACCGTATTCACTTGCAGTTTTTTGGCAGAAGAGAGAAACTGATAGTTGTGGGACAAATAAAGGTCATAGAATAAAAATAAAATTTTTTGGCTGAAC
Organism: Enteromius thamalakanensis; assembly: GCA_032357475.1. NCBI lineage: Eukaryota > Metazoa > Chordata > Actinopteri > Cypriniformes > Cyprinidae > Enteromius > Enteromius thamalakanensis. Next base: position 6,243,587 of record JAUCMT010000036.1, read on the forward strand.
TATATATAGCAGTAGAATGCCTACAAGATGTCTGATCTGATGTGATCTGGAAAGCATCTGCTGTGTAAAAAAATCTGACAGATGTCTTTTAGATGTCAGCTGTACTGCGACGCGCTGGAGGCTGAGTTGGATCCATATGCAGCTTTATTAAGGGATAGTCGTACAGCCGTGATCAAGAACCAGCAAACAGAGCAAGGTAGGCCAGACAAGTCTATGGTCAAGGTAGCAGGCAAGGTCGGGGCAGGCAGAGAACAATCAGCAGTGATAAACCAGTCCAAATCAAACACAAACGGGCAAGGCAGAAGAAATAAATGCTCAGAATTGATCACAATGGCAGATCAAGACTTTGCATCGAGCCGAGTCCAGGCCTCAGTTTATATAGAGGAGGAATAGGACTGTGGGGAGGAACAGAGGAGCACGCTCTGGTATGAGGCAGATGGGGGGTGGAGTCCGAAACTGGTCAGAATTCCGGCGAGAGCTCCTTCTGGTGGCGCGGGGGAGGCAACCTGGGAGCCGTAACATGTACATACGTTCAAAATCATAAATACATGCTGTAGACCTATTGCAGATGTAAACTGTCAAATAGACGTCTTTGTAACTTAATATACGTGTGCTATTCCTTCACACAGCTGGTTATAGCAGAATAAACCCATTCAGCCTTGGATGTAAAATAGACAGGAATGCATTGAGTTTGGGAAAAGTCAACACTAGTATTCACTTGTGCACCTTTCAGCAGTGGAACAATATGCCATTAACAAGTAAAGCATGTTGAATAGATTATAAATGTTAAATAATGCATGAATTATAGTTTTAGATGATAATAACTCAACCTCTGCACTAAAAGAGTGGTGTTTTGCTGATTGTTTTGGAGTAGCCTGCTGTCTGCAACCTGGTTACTTTGTAGTAATACATCAAGCGTTCAGATTTAAATGGGTTAGTAGTTTATTCGAGCTCTGGGCACATTACGACTTCCGCGACCTTATGTAATTCTCGTTCCCTAGAAAACCGCAATTTCTCATGCCTGCTCACTATATCCCCTGCCCTCAGCTGCACTGCCTTTAAACTAACATGTTTTCGCTTGTGAGTGTTTATGGATAACATAGTCTACAGGGGTTGGCAGCTCATTCCTCCACATTGCAGCCATGACCCATAGCGTATTAGTCACATGCGAATTGTAGCCGTTCAGAATGAGGAGGAAAATGCCCTAAAGCGATGATTTGAGTAAACAGTGTTGTTGCTGACAATGTGTACCAAACCACTATTATAGTTTGACATCAGAAGAGGTTAATGACCTCCCCGATGGCTGTGATTGTAAATATGCAAATGGACAATGAGTGCATTGATAACAAGGCTGGCTGGTTTGAATCAGCACAGTTAACCAGACACAGTTCAGTTTCTGGCTTTATCGCATTTGAACTTTGGGGAATATAGCGATTTTTAATGTTTACTTGGTTTTAATTAGACTTAATACTCCTGACACCGTGACTGAGGTTTCTCAACCTGCTGTGCGTATACTTTTAGAGACATCAGGATATATAACTGATGGTGTCACTAGATGTCACTGCATGTTTACAGTTTGATGGGACTCATCACATGCATTTAACACATGCTGCTCAACTCTATTCATTAGTTCTAACAATCCATTAGTTCTAACCATTCAAGAAAAGAAAAAGAGTTTTCCGCTGAACAATAACCCTCAGAAGGACTATTTTAATGTGCCATGAAAAAAAGAAATTTAAAATGTTTTAAAATAAAAGCTATTACATGTATTTGGCCATTTAGCAGTTATAGTGACTAGTTATATATTACAGTTGAATGTAAATAGGATTTTTTAATTATTTGAGATAGACAATTACACTGCTGTTCAAAAGATTATTAACATGCTATAAAATTGACAGTAAAACACAGTTCTATTTTTAAATAAGTTCAGTTCTTTTGAACTTTCTGTATTCTTCAGAGAATCCTGAAAAAAAAGGTTTGCACAAAAATATTCAGCAGCACAGCATTTTTAACCATTAAAAACAGTAAGAAATGGGGACCAGATCAGCATATTAGAATATGTTTAAATGACTGGAACGATAGCTGCTAAAAACCTGCATCATAGTAATAAATTAGGTTTTATTTTGAATAAATTGAAAAACAAATAGATGGCAAATTCCTTCAGGAAAAGCAGCCTTGAAGTATCAAGTGCATCCTCTTTTGCAAAAGGCTACTGTAATCTGTCCTCCTCCTTCATAGATCCACTGATATTTTCCAGTTAATGACTTTTCAATGGGTCAGTGAATTAGATCTGCAAAATAGACAATTATTTCCAAGTTTAATATGTGGTTTATTTTTATAGGCACCGTTTATACAGTGGAGAGAATTCTGGTTGGATGCATCATCTGCTGTCTGCAAGTAAGTCAGTCTTGTTCCATTGAAACTAATAATTATACAGTGAAAAAAAACTGGAGCAGTTTGATTTTCACGCTTGCGTAGATGAAATTTGTCTAAATGAACATATGAAATGTACATCATATTTCAGCACTAATTAAAGATGATTCATAGCGGTAGAATAAACAATGAGCAGATGTTAGTTTTACAGTTTGATGGCATTAAAGTGATTTAGTTTGGTAGTTAGTTGTCATTATTATTCGGTATAATTCCATCATAAGTCCACACTGTGGTGTGGGAGTCGGAAAGGCCTCAGTGGAGCGTTAACACACACACACATACACACACGCGCGCGTGCAATCTCGCTCATAGTATGTGTAATATATCAGTGGTGACAGGCTGAGAGAGATGTGTCTGCTTCTTTATTAGAATGTGTAATTGATTTACTGACCCTTGTATGGGCCATAAGACACCATCATTAGTCACAGAGTAGGAGTTAACACGTGTGCATGAGGATATGTGTCGGCAGTGATGCTTTGAGAGTGTGTGTGTGTGTGAGTGAGTATAACAGGTTCCAGTATAGGACGTTAGAGACAGTCATTAGTCAGACCGGACTCCTCCTCAGCAGGGACACACTAGGGAGTCAGTAGAGAAATTCTGCACAAGCGAGGATGGATTCGCCCGGCTGTGTCCCTGTGTATTGCACTTTTGTGCATGAGCCCGCTTTAGTCCACAGATCTGAGAACAGTGTTTTACTGCATTAATCACAGAGCCTTTTCACTTAGAGGACACTCAACATTAACCGCAGACTTAATAAAAACACTGCCGATAATGAGCTGCTTGATGTAATGGAAATGATGATAAAAGAGCACGAAGGGCGGCTGTTTATTTCCCGGGGTTCCTGGTCGGCCCTGATCGTTCTGAAGCACCTGAACCCAGAAGTCCTGATTTAAGTCTTTAAACTGTTTCCATGTCAATAAACACAACCTCATACACTTGACATCATTAGTAGCGATTGCTAAGGAAGGCAGCACTGTTACTATTACTCAAATATTTCAGTCACTAACAAAAAGTATTAAGATTGGTAATGTAACTAAACATGCTCTGTGTTATGGACATAAATGATAAGTTATCAGATGTGGCTTGATGAGTAAGTTATTATTGTAGTGCAATTATTAGGTAGATATGTCATACACACACTGTTTAAAGTTTTAGTTAAAGTTTGTAAATAAAATGTTAAAAAAGCTAGTTATTAAAATGGAAATATTTTGTAACATTGTGTCTTTATTGCCCCTTAATATTCTTCATCTCCTGCATGTATTATACATTTAAAAGTTATAAGTTATTTATTTAGGTTATAAAAAAAATCACTGCTGGTCAGCTGCTCTCATCTGTTTTATCTTTCACTTCACCTGGGAGATTTTATGCTTAAAACACAGGGGTTAGTAGATATGTAAAATATTTTTATTTCTAGAAATTACAAATGTAATATGACATTATTACAAAGTCACATTGGCCTTTTCACTGATGGGATTGTGGATCTGTGTGCATTTGAAAATGTACACAGTGACTTTTCCTTTGATGTGGCTGGCTTTGTCATTTTCAAACATAATGCATAATTTACACTGATGGCAAATACAATCACAAAATATATTTTATTATTAACAACACGGATACACCGTGATTGGGAGATCAAACCAGCACAGCATGAATATCAAATAAAAAATGCACACAGGGAGCTGATTTATAGACTGTTTGCACATGCAACCGCTGGCCTCTGTTACACATACATTATGGCATCTCTGAATATTATAAATTCCAGATGAGAATCAAGCAAATCTCTAAACTCACAGGGATCATGCAAGTGCAAATTGAAAGGAAGGTAAGGCACGTGAAAGTGTTTTCCACACATTTACGCTTTAATTAAATATTAAAGCACTCAATAATTTTGTTCTCATTTAGACCATTTTTTAAAGCAAAAAGAAATAAGTACTTTTTTAATGGGGCTAGTAAGCCATCAAAAAACACTAATATATTAAGTACATTTAATTAACATCTGTCCTTGCTTCAATCATAAAATATAACCTACTAAATATAACCAGTTTACACAAAATTCTTGCAGTCAAACATGCGCATTTTTCCTAATCACTACATCCTCCAGAAGCACTTGTGACAGGAAATATAAATTGCTAAATAATTTTAAATTACACTTTATTGTCCATTCAAAATGGACATTAGTTGGGAATCTTAATAATTCACTAGATGCCTGGTAGTAAAATTACAGTATTAATTCCATAAAAATATGAATTCACACAGCAGATCTCTAGATACACAGATTAACAGCAATAAACGTGAAACATGGTCACATTAGCACAAAACAAATAAAATGTCATTCTGTAATGTCTGAGGGGAGAGGAGGTTCCTGCAAATATAAGCATAATCATCAGTTTGATATCACTAAGGACAACCACCTCGTTTAATATCCTTTAATGAAGCACATAAAACAGAATGGTGTTTCATAAAGTCTCACTATTGGAAGGTCACCATGGAAAAGGATATTTCCTATATCAGTTTGGATTTTATCCAGTCGGGAGGCGAGTTGGCATCACTATTCGAAGCCTGGCAGTTATATTTGGCATAAGAGGAATATATTTCCCTTTAATGCCTAGTATGTTAGAAATATATAGTAAAAATTTCAGGCAACGCAAAGTCTCCTGCTGCTCTAATGATATGTTTTGACAACTAGGTGACAACATCTCATTTTATTATAATTCTTTTTTTTTTTTTTTGAAAAGGTCATGAATAATGATAGTGCATGAAAAAATGAAAACGATTGTTTTTCTAACAATTGCGCCAGTCAGAATGGCACTGAAGTGAAACGGGCCTGATGAATGTGTCATGTGTGAGGTGAACTCCGTAAGTAATGACAGGCGGAGGAGACGGAAGTACTCAAACCAAAACAGGCCTTTTTAATAATTCATCAGACATTAAATAATCCCTCTGACTTTATCAATGTTTCTCCATCTCTGAAAGCTCAGGATGACCTTTGGAAAATGTTAAATCTTTTTTCACACGGGGCAGTGATGAGTCTGGCAGGAAAGGTTGAAACCTAAACACAGTCCGTCAGCTACAGGAAGCACACACAAGAAAAACTCAAGAACACACACTCACGCGCTGACAGCCCAGGCTCAATCGCTCCGACATAGATTCATTTTTCAGACTTTATAAAGTGACAGCTGTCTGTCTTTTTCTGAAAGTTCTACGGAATTTGAAATACATTAACTGCAGAAAGTCTGAAACCAGAATTTTATAGCAGCGCTCCCTCTCTGGCAGTATAGTATGATAATGGCTTATTAATTTTTAGCTATTAATGTTCACACAGATGCACAAATAGAGAGAATGCATTATTTATTTTAGTTGAAGTTAAGCAGAGCGGGCCGGTTTTTAATCATACTTTACAAAACAAGTTTGCACAATAATGTGAAGTAGAATGTCATGGGATATGTAGTTTTACAATTTGCGTAAGGTCTCATTAACTTGCAATTATGCTGGTCACATGTGAATATCGACTGAATTTAAAGTAGGCCCACCACAACAAAATACAAAGCACTTAGTGTAGAGTGTGTGGTGAGATATATGACTATTTTCTTTGCTTTACGTTCAATCATAATGGTAAATGGGTTTCTAAAGGAAGCGCTACAGTCCTTGGAGGCAAAGCCCTGTGTGCCATACTATAAAATCACTCAAGCTCTCATCCTACGCTTCTCTCCCTTATCACATAAACATGACCGCTAGGGCACCCTGGACGAGGTAAAGCTAACTTTGTTTCATACAGAGTGCTCTTTTGTCCACGTCACTCAACTTTAATCTTCAAATGCAACCATTTGAACTTTGAAAAATGCTTAGAGTTGTCTGCTGTTGTACCTGCGTGTGTGTGTGTGTGTGTGTGTGTGAGGGAGAGAGAGCGAGAGAGCTAAAATGATGAAAAATATGACATTCTAAAGGCTACCGTGGTGCAGGATATTTAGACAGCCTTTGTCCAGACCAGCAGCCTGCACATTTATGGCTGGATATTGAATAGATGCCTGTTTGCATTTTCTTTGTGTACAGAGTCTTTGAACAGCTTCAGCAGATTCTGCATGGAGTCATAAAACCGTAACATACTGAAGACTTTTATTTGTGTCCTGTTTCATTCATCAGATGCATTCTCTGTGTCCTTTTCGAAATACTGAACCATTTCAATTTGGAGTTTTCGGTCAAAACAGGCGATTATAAATTTGCTCATTTAAATATTTGTCTTGATAGTGTGGCGTCAATAAAACTTTGTAAAGTTTTTTAATGAACCATTTTATGCTCACCAAGACTGCATTAATACGCTGAAAAATATTGATACTAAAACAGTTATTTTAAATTATAATAATATTTCACAGTATTACTGTTTTCTATTTGGATGACTAATTAATGTCTGCAATGGCAAAGCTGCATTTTCAGCAGCCGTTACTCCAGTCTTCAGTGTCACACTAGCCTAAGAAATTATTCTAATATGCTTATTTGTACTTTTGCATATTCTTTTTATGATTATTTTAAATTCAAGCGTAGTTCTTTTGTCACATACTGTTTTTCGCCTGCAGGGAAGTAAGGCTGGGCGATATACATCGTACGATATATTATGCGCATGTCATCAGTAAAGCCGGTTCTTTAATTAGCGCTAAAGCTCCGTCACCTGTATTAAGAAGAAACACCAGCTTATACACAGAGCCGTAGATCACTGAGAAGCTGCACGTTAAGTTTCGCAGTTGATTCAACGTGCAGGCTCTGTGTATAAACTGGCGTTCCAGTTGCTTTACTGTTGAGATGCGAATAATATATCGTACGATATATATCGCCCAGCCCTACAGGGAAGTATGCGATTTTGGATGCAACCCATGTTTAATGGCTGTGTAATAATATAAAAAAGGCAGAGTGCTTTAATATGTCCTCAAACTTCCTGTTTTAACAGGTAAAAATTCAAAACAAGTGAGAAAAAATAGAATAATGCCTAGAATGGTTCAAAATGCAGATTACACTGAATCAAACTGTTTACTTTCATTTCAGCCGAGAATCGCTTTTGTATCCTTTCATTTAACGTGATCCTATTAAAGATTTTATTGACATAGGTCGTCTGCTGTAGACTATTTACCAGAGGAATGGAAAGATGATCGGTGTTTGGAAATTGCCTTGAAAAACTGGGATACACAGGCCATTCAATAGCTAGAGAAATGCCATGAAAATCCATTGTAAAGAATCAGTGGGCAGTCACTAATGTAAAAATACATTTATTCAGATTAAAGTGACTTTCAGTTCACAGTCGAATATAAAACTGGCTGTCAGCTATTAGTAGCGATGAAACATGCGCTCCAAATGAGTATACTTCTAGGAATACAGTATCGTGATTACTAACCAAATTAAGAATATGTTGCCATCTTACAATAGTAATACACATTGCCAAGGCACAAACGGACATGTTCAGCAGATGAGACTTCTACACAGTACCAACCTCTATTTGTGCCATTTACATCTACTCGATCCTAAAACCATGCTCCTTAAATGACCTCTTGACATTGATTCAGATGGGGTAAGCATCAATATAAACATACATAAAGCTATAAGCATATTTCAAATGATTAAATATTGATTTTTTTTCTGTATGAAAGCATAACATATATTTTTTGAGAACTCTAAAAGTGAGCTGTTTTACAAATGTGAGGCAGTTAATTGTAATATATCTACAAATTAGCATGCAGAGAATGATATTTTACTTTTACAAAAGGAATTTGGTGCCCCTGCTTAGGAAGATTTGATCAGTTTCTCTGATCATCGTTTTTAGGAAAGAACTGTATTGGGGCGAAAGAAACTACTCCTTAAGTGCTGATATAATATACAGTATATTTCTACTGTTTTTGATAGAGATTTTGTTTATACTGTAATTAAAAATACCTTTATTACCAATTAAGCAATTGTTCATTTATAGAGCTCAAATGTAAAACACCACAATAATAAAAAGGCATAAGCACCACAACAACAGGAAAAGTTAAGGGGGAAAAAAGTATAATTATACATCTTATACAATTGATATCATCTTCAAACCTTCCTTTGTCATTTCAGACATTGGTACAGTTTGGAATCTGTCTGGTCCTTTGCCGCTCTCCAACCCCAAGGCCCCCTAAACACACACACACACACACACACACACACAAAGCAGAAAATCACTGTAATTGCAACCAACAGGCAAGGGCAACTCTGTGATCAATGCTTTCCACTTCAGTGTCATGGGATCAGTCCTTGATTACTGTGAATCAAAAAGTCCTGGGACACACAGAAGACAATCACCTTCTCTGACAGCAGAGTAATAAAACTAGAATGAATGAATTGGGGTCCATCCACTGACCTCACGCTTACAAACAACAGATACACACAAAAACAAGCAGATCTCTCTTCATACTCCTTCAGCGCAAATTGCATCTTTATGAACATTAAAGATAGACAGAAAAGGACTTCCCTCGTGAAAAAGAAGTGTGCTTAACTGTAGTGAATCTAGAGTGTGCTTTATTTTTGAAATTTTATATTTTTAAAAAAGATTTGCATCCACATTAAAGAGTAAGTTCAACACAAAATAAAAAGTTTGTTATTAATTACTCACCCTCGTGTAATTTTAAACCCATAAGACATCCGTTCATCTTCAGAAGACACATGAAGATATTTTTGATGGAATCTGAGAGCTTTCTGACCCTCCATAAACAGCAACACAAATGAAATGTTGCCAGACCCAGAAACATCAGTAAAAGCAGTCCATGTGACATCAGTTGCTCAACTTAAATTCTGCAAAGCCATGAGAATATATTTTTGTGTAAATAGAAAAGAAGCAAAAAAAGACTTTATATGCAACAATTATTCTCCACAAGTTATCGTCTTATACCATTTTGGAGAGTACCACAACGCCTTTCTGGGCGTGTGATCATTTCAGTTGCATTGCTGTCTATGGAGGGTTAAAGAGCTTTTTCGATTTCATCAAAAATATCTTAATTTTTGTCCCAAAGATGAACAAAGGTTTTGTGAGTTTGGAACGATGTGAGGATGAGTAAATAAGGACAGAATTTTCATTTTGGGGAGAATTACCTTTTAATAATAATATAAAAGACTACTAGCTACACATTTCTTAACACATTTAAGTGCATTTTGTAGGAATGTCAAATAACATTTTTTTTTTTTATCAAGTAAAGAAATCCTTAATCCCATTTAATCCAAATTTTTCTCAGACATGAAAAAGTTAGTCATTAGTAAAAAATATTAAAATATTAATTTATTTATTTATTTATTCTACCTTTTATGGAAAAGTATGTTCTATGGAATGTTCAATCATGACTGGTGGGATAATGTGTTGAAATTAAATTATTTCTGCAGTCGACAAAATTTTTACACATCTCAGTCCAGTTAATAACCCATTTTCATTAATTCTGTGCTTTCTATTATGCAAACAAGCCCCTTATACAACACTGAATAGGTGTACTAAGATACAAACAAAAAAGTGTTATTATCCCACCGGCCATTATTGTAAAGTTTTTAGTGTTTTATAGATGAAAACACTTTTTTAACGGTCACTATTGTGACCAGTGGGTTAAAAATGTGTTTTAATGTGTTGAATATACTAAAACACTTGTATTAAGTACTTCAGTACAATTTTACTATAGTTATTAGAGATTGCATTCAAAGTTAATGTACTAAATTGCTAATTAATCTTTATTAAATTGTTAAAAAATTGTTAACTAGTTTACATTTAATAAAAACGTACACAATACATTTTCATTTTATTGTAAAAAACATGCATACTTGTATACTTTTATTAAAAAAAAAAAAACATGAATGCAACATGCATGCTTTCTTTGAAAGTAAATTATTTCCATAAAAAGTACGCTTTTAAAAGTATGCTAAAGTGTATTTATTTTTCCACAAAACTTGTTAAGAAACACCAAGCAGACAGATTTAACAAGGACACAAGTAAAACTATAGCATAAATATTGTGTGTAGGATAAGGACTTTTCTCACCAGTGTTGTGAGCCTCCAACTCTTTCTCCATCAGTTCTCTTGGAGGTGGCAGATGGCTGAAGCTGTTGTGTGTTCCGGTGTTGGAGGGAAATGGTGTGTGTGTTGTGTGTGTGCTGCATGTTGTGAATGAAGTGGCTGTTGTACGCGTGCCGTTCTTCTCCTGTTCGACAGCACTGATCATCTCAGGCTCCTTCTCATGGGTGTCTTCTGTCTCCACATGGATCCATGGGATTTTACTAGTGTTGTAGAAAAAAGAAAAATTAGGGTTTTTTTTCTGGTCTAAGTAGATCAGATCAAGAGGAAACAGTCACTGATGCCAGTAAAGTAAGCGAGCATCATTTGTCAGCATTGCTTAGTATTTCCAGGGCATATCAAAATGACAGCGTGTAATTAGCCCAGATTTGTTGAGCACAACTGAGAGATTTGGGAGAGGCGAGGCTTACCGTTTGAACTTGTAGATGAAGAGAATAGCCAATCCCACCAGACCCAGAGAAACCAGTAACAGCATGGCAGAGCCGCTGGGGAGAACACTGGAGTCCACCAGAGGTGCTGCAAGCAATGTCACACAGCATAACTCAAAATCTCACAGTCTGAATATAAAAAGCATGCATGTATGCATTTGCAGATGACTCCAAAGTGACTTACAATGCATTCATTGCAAATTCTTATAATAACCGACCTTGGTTTTGCCAGTGCCATGCTTTTTCTTTGTTCACCAGTTATAAGAAGGCAAATGCAATCACAATGCTTTCTATGTGTATTATTATCATCAATTTCTTATAATAAATAAATAATGAAAATGTTTCTCTATGACTTTTAATATTTACTTGCCAAAATGACTGCCTTTGTGTCACCATGCACATATCTATTTGCTAGGAAAACCAATAATAATAATAATAAAAAAATAACAGCAAGAATGAGTTATTGATATTAATAGTTAATGACATTATAGAATTAATAATTATTATAATTATAAATAACAATGCCTAATATTTCATATATCGTTTATGAAGAGTAAACATATTGAAAATGTATCAAATATATACATTTTAGAGATTTATCTGCTATTAAACTGTTTTGTAACATGATTTTGTTCATGTTTTTTTATTCATTTTATTCTTTGTGAATAAAAAAAGGAATTATAATAAAGGGAAAATTCTTCAAAGATTTAAAATGCAGTCTGATAAATGATTTAAAATCTTATTTCATTAGAATGATCACTGCTAAATAGAAATAAAGGATGAATATATTACTGTCATAATATTATATTACTATTATATGTTATTGATACAACAACAGCTTACTGCAAAAACAAAAAGTATGTTGACCACGGATGCCTTTGGTGTCTCTCAGAGCATGTCTGATGTGTGAAAGGCATATCCATTTCAGTAATTCTAAAAACTGTCTCACTCGTCTGCACACACACACACACGCTGCAGTCCATCCTTCAGCCCTTTGAGGGTTGACGCATGATGATTGTGACCTTTCGGCAGAATGCAGGAGGCAATCTGAACCTTTTCCTGTTCGGAGCAATGAAGACAAATGGCCGTGTCTGAAAAGGGTAGAATTATATGTGGCAGAGAGACACTCTTTATGATCCTGTAATGTCATTTCCAACTCCCTATATTGGTCATGCTCAGACAGGCTCCACATTATCAATATTAATCTAAAGTCCAGGGTGGAGTATCTGTTCTCTGGGATTTCTAGCACCAAGAGAAGTTTGAGGGATTTGACACAATGGATCGTCAAGAAAGTAATCATGTAGTATACCTTATATAACCACAGAAGCATAAAGTCACCTCTTATAACCACAGACAGCGCTGTAATTTACCACAACGAGGCGGCAATTAAATGCAGAACACAATGCGGTAGACAGTTTAATGTAACTCAAGCACCGCCAGCAGTGCCAAACGAGCACTATAACCACAGACAGAAGCAGTGCAATGCATTTTGTGTATGCATTTTGGGTCATCGGAGAGCATGCATTGTCCTATTAAAGGAACAGAAACTTACCCAGTGTGAGCTGAGACACAGAAACAGTGACCCGTGTGTCAGGCTTCAAATCAAACTGGATCAGATTCTGATTTAAAGCGTTCATGAAGACCTCCGACATCTAAAACAAGAGAATGATAATGGCGACTGGTGAGGAGGAGTATGAGAGCTAAAGTAAAGTAACCCAGGCCCATTGGAAATATGTGCCTCTACATACAATTCTGCGACCCCATAATTACGTGTCTTACTGCATGTTTCCCCGCAGTTTCAAAGTGAAATGTCCACAGAATGGCACTAAAACCCATGTTTAATACATGACCGTGGCATATTTGTATTAGGTTGGTACAGGTACGTATTGCAGTGTTTTGTAATGCTGCTCGAGGTACGTTTTGTGGCAGAATTCAGAATTCAAATATCCAGTGAGTGTCACTAAATAAAATATGCAATTACTTCCTTTTGCTGATTTGAACGGTTTCATTAAACCATTTTACACAGGATTCGAACCAGTGCTTTTCAGCGCCGCACCGTGTGCAAGTGCAACACCGCATCACGTGAGCTACTAAGTAAACCAACTGAACTGGAAAACCTATACATATGAAGCTGTACATACGACAATAATGTTCAAAAGTATCAGTTTGATAATCGTTAAAAAATGTTGAATTCTTAACATTCTGCAAGTAATTGTGTGCAAATTAGCCTTTATTAATGTACCTGTAAACCATAATTTTGTGTGAAAAGGAATAAAAGTTGTGAGTGTTTTACTGCCTCTAGTTTTAACTGGTAACTGCAGTGATTTGTATGTATAGGTACGTTTTTTTCAGTTTTGCAGAAATGTATGTGGAGGCACATATTTGCAATGAGCATAAGTTGAAGTAAAGAGATAAGTGGACTTGATTTAATCTATCATTTTATTTGATAAAATATTGAATATGCAATGTGTTACAACATTAAAGCAGTAAATGTAAATGTCATAATGTTTCATAATGTAATTTCAATGACTAAAATCATAGTAATTGTGGACAAACAGTATATTACCATTTAAAAGTCTGGGGTTGGTAAGTTTCTTGGACAAAAGTGTCTTATGCTCATCAAGATCAAATATTTTAAAATATCACAATTTAAAATGTATTACTGCAGTCTTCAATGTCACATAAACATTTTTTTAAATATTTATCAACATAGAAGTACATTTTGCTTATTATTTTTGCCATTTTTTTCAGGATTCTTTGATGAACAGTATCAATTTATTGCTTCCTTGCTTTAGAAAAAAGTGTTAGCAAGTAAAAAAAAAAATACTTTCTCCAAACACAGGAACGGTAGTCTGTTTGTGCTGAGTTTATTAAAAAATTGTTATAAAGGCTGCAAACAAAGCTTTATTTGCATAACGATTGTGAATATGAATCTTCTGTAAGCCGTTTAAAATGATCATGTTACATTTTTCATATTAGAAAGCTGTAGGTCATAACCCTACATAAACTGAGAATACGAAAAAAAATAGTGCTGGTTTTAGCATAAATTAGAATTATTGTCAAGTGCAAATTTATCTGAAGTTTTTATTTCTCTGTGTGGTCGCTGGGCATAACAATTCAGCCCATGACATTTTTAAAGTAAGTGCATGTATTTTCCAGCAGGTTTATTCGCTAGTAATAAAGCCTATTTTTATTGCCACTATAATTTTTTTAGCCATCAGAGAATCATAATAGGTTATTTTAACAGATTATATCAATCATTAGATCTTGTCATTTGGGGAGTCATAGCAAAGCGCTTCGTTTCAATATGCACGTGTGTCTTTTTGTGTGTGTGTGTGTGTGGTTCTCGCCTTATCAAGCTGTTCCTCCGTGTGTGATCTGAATGCCGACTGGTTTGTCTCGGGTAGGATAAACAGCTCAGCGGCAGTAGGAGATCCAGGAAACACAGAGACCAACATCTGGTCCTCAGGGAAGCTGCAAACCTGGAGCAAAACACACACAGATAACCCCGCATTTCTCATTCGCTACTAACCATTAAATTAAACACATTTTATCAGCATGCAACATTCATGACGGGTTCTAATTCATGCGTTAAAGCTAGTCAATTATTTCATGCCCGTTTGCACATTAATAATATCTCCGTTAATGTTTGCAAATCATTCCACTGAATCTCGAGACGGTTTGTAATATTTATGATATGATGTTGTGTAACCGTATTGAAAGCACTCTGTTCAAGTTGAAAATCCAGAGGTATTGGGAGACCATTATATTTGTGCTTGAGCGACTCATTGTAATGGAGTTCTGCGGAGCAGTTCTTTGGCTCTGTTCTTTAATTGGCTGACTGGCTTTAGAGTCTCTCTGTTGCCGCATCAATATTCACTCTGAACTCCTGTGATTCACTCTTGCCAGTAGCACTACATTACCCTATCTCCCGCTCTCAGACTGAGGGGAAATCAGATGGATGCGTGAGAGCACGTAAAGCCTCTCAGCCAAACACCAACCTCGCCGGAGAGCCCAGAAAGAGCCATCAGGCTTTAAACCAGCAGCGTTTGAGAGAGAGGAAAGAGAATAGCTGAAGAGAGAGGAAGGGTGGTGAGCTATCAGCAGCCTTTCAAGAAATTTCGTGAGTTCTTTTCAGCAGTTCACTGACATTAACAGAGCACTCCAACAGGAACTGATGATGGACTTTAAGGTCGGTATACCTGAGAGAGCGTTGCCCTGACAACGCGCCCCACGTCCTGTCTCCATTCGGCAACAGACGGGTTGTGCTCTTCCAGGTTCGGAGAGAACGACAGCAGTAAAGAGCGGAAGAAGTCTGGGAACGATAGAAACAGAGATAAAGCTCTGCCCCAAAAAATCCTCTTAATTCTGTATCTGTGAAACTAAAAATACCACAGTCTCTCAAAGAACACTGCAAAGTTGGGAACAACGGGAGGTCTTCACCTTTGACAGTGATGATTTTCACATCCTGTAGGACCGTGCCTCCCGCCGACACCTGTACGGTGACAGAGCTCGGGCCCTCTCGCGTGAACGTGTGTGAAATGCTTCCTTCCAGTGTGATCAGCGGCTAAAAACACACACACACGGAGTTCGGAAACAGGAAAGCAAATCACAGCTCTGACTGATGTGCGAGTGGCAGAATCATTTACAGCAGAAACCAGTTACACCCCTATATGGCCAAGCTCCCACTGTGTTTCACGGTTCAGTCGTCATGTTTTTGATCTCGAGGCTTTTCGCAGATATATTGGTCTTGAGGATCTTTATGCTTTTTCATAGTATTTCTTAAGAAGCTGCTCTGTTTGTGAGATTTACTTGTAATTTACGGAGGGGCTTGCTGATGTCATTTTTGCGGTATTTTTTGGTTTTACAAACATCAGATGGTCAACATGACCAGCATGTGTTAGAACATTTTAACATTAATATTCATTCAAAACAATGCTTTTATATTTTAATGCTGCCTTGTTTTCCATGGAAATTTAAGCAGCGAATACAAAAACATTGTAGTTTCAGGGCATAATGGGTTAAGTTAATGCATGTACTTCACTTGAATTATTTACAAGCAGATTTTCTAATATTGCTAACACACTGGAGGGTCGGCTTTTTGCCAGGTTGTGCTCTTTGTTGTATATTATTACTTTATTAAACATTAAAAGCAACCAAAAAAAATATAGCTGGCTTATAAAACCAACATGGACTGCAAAACGGGGCAACATTTTTGTTGTTTGCCTTGCCCTAAAATAATCCTAAAAGCCAGTGTTATATATCAAGGAGAATGTTACAGATAATAGACAGATAATATTATTACAATTATTTAATGTAGAGAATCTAAACTAGACATTTAATTATAATGCAAAGCTTCTGTATAAGTAAGTTTTTAAATGCTTTGAAAGGGCTCTGCTCTATGGCAGGTTTCCAGAAGTAAATCGCAGTAGAACTTAGATGCATAATCATTAAAAGCTGCTCTGCCACTTTTTATGTGTTTCACCTCAGAAATGTTAAACAGACCTGAACTGAATGATCTCATAATTCAGTGATGTTTAAAAGCGTCATAAAATAGTAATTCATATGCCGATAATAACTGTAGTGTAAATCCATCTTAATCATTCATGACACAAGAAATCAGTATAATGAAGAATTTAGTCAAAATAAAGTCTTGATATGAAACAATAAAAATCAAACATAAAATAAAAACAAAAACAAAATATGTCAGCAATATTCACAATATAGACTACTGTTCAAAAGTGCGGCGATGGAGCGTTTTTTAAAAGCTTTTGAAAAAATGTTTTTTAAAAATGCTCATCATGGCAAAAATTCTGTAGTATTTAAAATATTATTACAACTTAAATGATCTATTTTCTACCTGAATATATTTTAGTTATTTATTCCTGTGATGCAGAGCCCTCTAGTCTTTAGCTATAGTCATATCCCTCAGAAATCAAACTAATATGCCGATTTGTTACATTTATTATTATAAGTTGTGCTTGTGTAGCTTAATTTAGTATGGAAACACTTTTTTACAGGATTCTTTGATGTACAATTTAGTAGTATACTAAGTATACTACAGTAAGTATACTAAGTTCATCAAAACAATCATAGTGACCCCAAACATTCCAACAATAAAATTTTACCTTAAAAAAATCTGGGCTTTTTAAGTTTTTTCTATGCTGGCAGCATTTTCCCCTTGTGTTTTCCCAGCTATGGCTGTCTTTCATCAAAAACCATTTTGACAGAGTTAGAATTAATTTATTCTTTTTCTATTGATAGCAGGTGTTCATACTGCAAAGAGGGAAAAACACAGCGTCACAGTATCTTCCCCCCTCCAAATACTGGGCTTTGCTTTTTACTGTACTTATTAGACCCCAGTCCAAATCCATCTTAACAACAGGTTTACCAATCTGACCCTGTCAACCACAATATCTTTGGCAGAGCTCTTGTTTTGTTAGAGGTCAAAAGTAATACTGGAATAGCTGCCTAACCGATCTGGGCCTTTGGGCCACATGTGTGTATATAAATATATATATTATATACTCAGTGTTTGAACCTCTGTGCTGTTATTGAACCACCAGTAGAAGGTAGCAGTCCTGGGCTGACTGGGCCACAACACTGCTGTCAAGTTGGCCTCTTTTCCTCTGATGACGACCACCGGTGCAGAAAGAAAGATACGCTCCACAGGACCTAACATGACACATCGGACGTGATATCTCATCAGACACAATATGAAGTGAATAACGATCACATTTAGCACTGAACACAACAGCAATTTCTTGTTCTACACATCCTTCATTGAGAGCTGGTTCTGAAATAGAATGTCTAGATGTGCAGTCAGTGGCATAGAGGAAATTTAGTCTGACAGGACACAGTTTTTTATAGTGACGACAGTGGCTTCTTATAGAGAATCCAAACTCATAGAAATATATGCGTGTGCTCATGTACATACTAGTGATGTGCAGATAGAGCGAGCTGCTGTCAGACCCATGGCTGTTCTGAGCACGTGCGGTGACCCTGAATATCCCAGCAACCCTGTACGTGTGTGTTATGCTGTCTCCAAGGCGACTTATGTTGGAGTATGACACCGAGATGCCATCTCCAAAGTCCACATGGAGACTTGTAGCCAGTGAGTCACCCTACAGGAAAGAGGCATAAAAGACAAGTATATTCTATCGTGGTTTTGCATGTAAAGGCTTTTAAATTGGTTCTCAAACTGGTGTCCACACAGGGTTAAAAAAAGAATAGATCAAAATAAATAAGATGATAACAATGAACTAAACTGGGGATAATAATATGAAGAATGAATACAGCTATTTATCAGTGTACATTACTGTTTAAAAGCATGGCGTCTAAAAGATTTTGTCTTTTGAAGTTGAGCTAAACTATCAGATAATGCTGCATTTATTTGATCGAAAGTAAAAACGGTAATACTGCGATTAATCATATTTAAAATAAAAGTTTTTGTTTACCTAATGTATGTGTACTGTGTTTATTATGTATATGTAAATACACACACATACAGTATATATTTTGAAAATATTTATATGCATTTCTATATTAATATTATTATGCTTTTTAGGATATATAAATATATTTAATATATAAACATGACAATGTTTTTACATATATACATGCATGTGCTTGTTTTTACATTTTCATAAAAAATATATACAGTACACACCCATATATTATGTAAACAAAAACTTTTTTGGGGGGATGAGATTAATCGCTATTAATTATTTGACAGCACTATATATTCCTGTTATGGCAAAGCTGAATTTTCAAAATCTTTAATCATGATGCATTTCTCCTGATTGTTTGTTTGATAAACAAAAAGTTCCTCAAGGACAGCATTTATATTACGGAAGAGTTTTAGGGCCAATTAATTAAAACAAAAATTTAAAAATTCTACATAAATGTTGAGAATAAACTAGTTAAATTAAGAGATTCAAGTAATTAAATTGAGACCAAAAAAAATAAAAAATCTAAATAAACATTGAAAATAAATTAAAAGGGATAAATATTGAGAGAAAGAAAATCATATTTCGACAAAAACACCTTTGTGAAGAACATTTCATCTGTTTGGAGTGTGTAAATCAGTGTATAATGATTGCATTATAATTAAGGCAGTTAAATTCCAATTTTCTGATGTGATATGTGACAAAAAAAAAGGAAGGAAAGAGAGTTCAGCAAGAAATGGATTTAATCAATCTGACATGTTTTACTCAAGCTATGAACTACAGTATGCCACTGGAGACGAGTTTATTCTCAATATTTTATTTTGACTTTTTTTCTCTGAATTTAACGAGTTTCTTCTCAAAATTGAACGACTTTAATCTCGTAATTTAACAATTTTATTCTCAACATTTTATTAAGACCTTTTTTTTTCAAAAAGTTTTTTCTCTTAATTTAACGACTTTTATTTCGAAATGGTTTTATTTTTTTATGATTGCTTGGCCCTAATACGCTTTATTATATCTGAAACAGGAATCTTTTGTTACAATATAAATGTCTTTACTGTATCTTTTGATTAATTTAATACTTTCTTCCTGTTTTAATCTTACTGAACCCAAACTTTTGACAGATATTGTTATGGGAGTTTTTTTCTAACCTAGTTATTGAGTCTAGCTAATTTCATTGTAAAATTATGGATTGGTGGCACAAGGCAAGATTGATTAAAATGACTTTTAAATGAGACCCGCTTATGAGATTTAGGGGTTTAGAGCTTTGGAAAATAGCTGGTCTGCCATCTTAAAAAGTTTGAGAACCACTAATCTAAAGCACAGCACCTTTAATATAAATTAATTTTGTGTGTCTCTGCACCTGCTGACTTACATTTTGCAACACTACTCTGAAGGTAATGTTGGTTCCCAGTACAGCAGTGAGCTGAGAGTTGATGGTGCTCAGCTGTAGGCCACTGGGTGCTATGGGTTTACACTGTTGCATTCTGGGACTCAGTGTATCCTTCAGACCCTCCCTGCAGTTATTCAACAGCACTTTCCTGTACCTGCACCGACATAGACAAAGACTTAGACAACATCCTCTGTTAGAAGCAGAAACACAAAAGTGACGTGTTTAATACACAAACACCCAAACACTCTTATAAAGCCTGTCACAAAAAGACTCATTTGGACTCATGTATGGATCGTACTGCATTGTGTGTGCATCTGTGAGTGTGTGTTACCCTGTGCTGTTGCGGTAGCGCTGTCCATGGCTGCAGGTGTGTGACGGTAAATTGACATCATACCAGAATGCAGGTGCACATTTTCCACTGGCCTGTCTCTCAAACCCATAATCACTGCAGGGGAAATCATAAAAACATATCAATTATTCAGTTTGGTTAAGCTCCTCGCTATGATGCAATAGAAGTCTATAGAGAAAAGTGGCTTGGACTGCACTTTGCATACACTGTTAAATTTTTCAATGGTTTTCTCAAACACGTTGGGAACCACCTTTTGTACTTTATTATTGTTCATGTGCTGACTATATGAAAGGTAGCCATGCTCTCTGAAAAATTTATTTCTATGATTTTTTCCTTGACTTTTCCAGTCGTTTGCTATAATGACTTATTGTTTTATAGAGCTTGGACTTCAATAACTTCAAGCCTTAGAAATATTTTAAAACATAGCAATTTTTTTTATAATTTGAAAATGAATTAAAAGTTTACTCCATTATCTGCTAATTTGATTAATTTCTAAAGATTAGTGCAACTTGTTATACATTTATTGCCTCATTATGTGCTACATTATCTGTTATATACTTCATAAGTTAAAATCACCAAATTGCACTCTGAAGAGTGTTATTTATATTTTGCTTTTTTATCATTTCAGTTTTCTGTTGAATTTTAGATTTATTTTGTAAGGTGCTTTTATTAGGTTTAAATTATTGTTGAAAAAAATGTTTAGGGTCTCTTAACAAGTTGCTTATTAGCATGCTTATAGAATATTAACCATTTATTAGTAGTAATTAAGCACATATTAATGCCTTATTCTACAAGACTAATTACTAATTTATTGAAGGAGAAGTCATATTTAACAGTAAATACATGTTCCCTTTTTCTAAAGTGTAACATTTTAAAGTTTTCTTATGTTCTAGTTACTAAAAACAACCCTGGCTTTGAATCAGGCTGTCAAACCTTTCTGGTTCTAATTGAAGCTATTATAGTTAATGTATTGCAAAATGTGGGAAGCGTTTTGCGATGAAAAACAACGCCGTTTTTATCAGCAGACGTCCTATTCTTACCTAGGCGAAACCCCGTTGAGCAAACATTTTAGCAGCATGGTAGCCTTAAGTCGTGATTGGTTAGTGCATTTCTAAACTGCTGCAGGGGGTCAGGGCTAAACTCAGTAACACCAGCTCCTTCAGGCTAATCAGATCACTGCCATATTTATCATCCATTTAAATATTCATTACTTATTCATTTGGAGATAATTAATCATTTGACATTATGCTAATTTTGTGCGCCTCTCATTCATACGTGTAATTTGCCTAAGAGCAGACGACTCTAATGGAGCCTGTGTGCGGTACAAGGGAGATTTATGTCGTCGTTATGATCAGCGCAGGAGTGTGTCTCTGTGTGAATCTGGGTGGGCTTGTAAAGACATCTCCATCAGTATAGCGATATGATTAGGACAGACTGATGTAAAACCAGGTTTTTATCTTGCCACCTCAAGAGCAAGCTAATGTAATGTACTGACCGCTACGGTATCATAAACTGCTCTTAAAAAAACAACAACAACTGAGAAATAAAGGGAAAAAACATGACTTTTTTACATTCATATGCCACTTAATTAATCTGTATAATTGGTTGGATCCCTGCAGCTTTTGTTCTCTGCATGCAACACTGAGTCCTTTGAACTGCAAGAGTTACTGTCACTCATTTTCTCCATTGGAAAAGCAGCTGTTTTGCGTTTCCGTGTGTGTGCACGTATGCGTGTATGTGACTCACCACTCAAAGTCATAGAGGGTGCAGATGCAGGGCTCAGCTGAAACAACCCGAGAATATTCACGACCCAAAGTGCAGCGTGTACCAGGCTTTCTCTTCATATACACCTGTCTCTCTCCCATCACACACACCTCGCCCTAAAAATGCACATACTATGCTTAGTTAAATAACTTCAGTAAAACTTTTAGA
Organism: Enteromius thamalakanensis; assembly: GCA_032357475.1. Taxonomy (NCBI): domain Eukaryota; kingdom Metazoa; phylum Chordata; class Actinopteri; order Cypriniformes; family Cyprinidae; genus Enteromius; species Enteromius thamalakanensis. The sequence continues at coordinate 6,265,625 of JAUCMT010000036.1, forward strand.
ATTTTATTAAATTGTTATAAAATATTTTAAATTATCTTTTATTTTATCATTTTAGTTTTTATTTAAATTTTATTATTTTTTATTAGTTTGTTTTATTGGACACATTTTATTTAAAGGTCCAATTCGCACTATTAGCAAACCATTAACAACAACTTCTGCCAAGGTAGTTGTTAAGTTCAGGTATTAGGTAGGGTTATGGATGTAGAATATGGTCATGCAGAATATGTGCTGTATAAGTAAATAAACAGCCAATATGTTGATAACAGGCATGCTAAAAAGCAATTAGTTAAAGGGTTGCTCCACCCCAAAATGAACATTTTGTCATTAATTACTTGTCATTTCAAACCCATAAAAGCTTCTTCGGAACACCCCTTAAGATATTTTTTATGAAAACCAAGAGTCACAGGGACTGTCCTATTGAATGCCAAGTGAGGTACACTGTCAAGGTCCAGAAAAGCATAAAAGACATTGTTAGGAAAAGAACACAAAAATTACCACTTTATTTAACAATTCTGCACCATGACGCAATTTTGGGGAGTATCTACCCGCGGCAAACTGCATATGCTGCGCCACACGGATACGCTGGTTTAATTTAAATCAAAGCGTAAATACATTCTGTTTTTGTGTAAACTTTTGTTTAGCTGACACAGAAGAGCATACATGATTTGCATCCAGCAGATACTATAGTGCCAAATTGTTTAATAAAGTTGTTGTTGTTTTTTCCCCCCATACAAACAATATTCTCGTAGCTTCATAACGTATTGGTTGAACCACTGATTAGATATCTATCCTACTTTTCTGGACCTTGACAGTGTAGTTTACTTGGCAGTCAATAGGACAGTCACAAGCCTCCTGGTTTTCATCCAGAATATCTTAAATTGTGTTCTGAAGACAAACAAAGCTTTTATGGGTTTGAAATGACATGGGGGTAAGTTATTATTGACAATTTGAATTCTGGGGTGGAGTAACCAGTGAGAATGGGTCCCTTTACTAAAATGTTACCGTTGTTATTTTTGTTAAAATGTTAACAAAAATATATTTATTAGTTTTATTTACCAATAACAATGTTGGTTGGAATCAGGCTGTCTAACTTTTTTTTTTTTTTATTAAAGCTATAACCGTAAATGTAGTGTAGACTATGGGAAATGTGTTGTGATGAAAGAAGTGCACATAAATACCTAAATTCACAAATGCACACAAAAAGTAGGGTTACTTGAACTGCGAAACAAAACCAGTCCAGTTGATTCTTTTCAAATAACCACCCCCTTAGATTGCTACATCCTACAATCCATGACACTCTAATGCCACATATCATGTTCTCACGCAGTGAAAAATACAAAGAGAAAACTGACAGCGCTCTGACAGACAAGACAGAGCAGGTTACTTCTTCTATTAAACAACATCCAAGTTTTTAAATATTGTTTTAAATAAAAATTCAATTAATACAGTATTGTGACTATTTAATGTGTCATGACAAACCACTATAGTGCCTCAGTTCAAATGGGATGTGAACCAATCATGTCTAGAAGGTATCTAGTTTGGACTACGGAAAGATGTCAATACACACCGTTTTTCAAGTTCAAGTCCAACAATGTTAATTTACTCTCCTGTCGGGTTTGTTTGTCTGACAAAATGGCAGATTTGGCAGTATGATTGGTCATAACGCCTGTCAATCAAACTCCCAGCAAAGGGTCAATTGCTATTCAAAATTAGCCAAAACACAATTGTTATTGTCAAAATAACATTTTTTACAATAAACAACCACAGCAAGTGTAAAAGTAGCCCATTTCGGAGAGAATAGTGACAAGAACTCAAAAATAGACAATTTCCATCACCCCTTTCTAGTTACTTGTGCTTAGCTGAGGATGGATGTCGTAGTTAATACAAATTTTTTAAAACACATCGTGCTTCTCAGGAAACAGATTTGACATGCAATAGATGCTGACTCTGAAACTCTGTAAGAATCACAAGTCAAGGCTGACGGACAACATGTCAACAATATTATGTGCTGAGATCTGTTGCTAAATCCATTACGACTCCATTAACTTCCATTCTGCTTGGGCTTGTTACCCTAGAGGTGAAAATAATCTCCCGTGCCGCCCTAATTACTAGCGAATTCTGTGCCAAAAGAAACTCATGTTGAATGTTGAGTGAGTGAATTAGTGCTTTGCTGTTGAGACTGAATAGTAAGGCGTGCTGATAAATGTGAGGTGACAACCTTGTTATGCAGGTGCCACGTCTGAAAGTCTCCGTCTGTGCATTTCCGCCCAAACAGGGAGCTGTAGTCAATCTTTATCAGCTGCCAGTCGGAGTGGTAACTAAAGTGCCCGAAGAATCTAGGAGGATAGAGAAGCTTAAGCACAACAGGATTGGTTTGCTGTTACATTCTTTACTATTGCTAATGGATCAAAGAGTCTTAAAGGAGACATATTGCCATGGCAAATCCGAGAAGGAAGTGTCAGTGCTATCAGTACAAGTGTGAGTATTATAGTCCAGGCATGCAGACATGCAAATGAAAAGATTTAATGTGATAATAATGATCCCAGTAAGGGAAGGTTCATTACTGACACCTCCTGGACCATTTGGATCAGTGTGGCTGTTGAGAAGACAAGGTGAAATCATTCTTACGTAATGATGCGATTCTCAGTCTCCGGAGTCATCAAAACCCCGTCGACAAATAGGGGTGTAGACGAGAAGCTGAGTTTGTCCCACTGCCGGCCTTCGTCCAAACTAATCCTAGACACACATGCATTTCTCAAATCATTTCACCGGCAAAGCACATTAGGTTCACATTCTGATTAATATCCTGTACAGTGCACATTTGACAAAGACATAAAAATAGAAGATGCATTTGTTCAGTCATCTGAGAATACTTAGCGGATCCACAAAAACAAGTCATTGTGGAGTCACTGCATTAACATTTAATGTGGGCTACATCTGCATAATTACATTAAAATCAAATCTAATATATGCTCATTGAAAAATATCAAGACAAAATTATTCACCATACCCCACTTGTGTTTACATTACCCTCATAATCATTATTAGTCATGTAAAATGCATATTATGTCTCATTACACATTCAGTCTATTTTGCATATCATTGTTCTTTTATGTTGCATCTTTTTATTTCTATTTTCTTTCTGTCCTTTGCATTATATTTTATTGTTTTGCCTGAAGTGGCTCTTTAGTATTTTAGTACTCGTCTAGTATTTTAAAGCACCTGATTATGTCCATGACATTTATTCTTGTGTATGTTTGCCTATTCCTCTGAGCGCTAAATGTTTACTCTGAACCCTTACCCTTTATTGTGTACAGGAGTTTTAATAATATAGGTTTTCATGTTTCATGTCACAAATTACTTTTTTCAATCATAAATACTGTTCTTTTGAACTTTCTATTAATCTTGTTCACACACATAACAACAACTGTTTTCGCCACTGATAATAATAATAGTTATAATAATAAATGTTTCTGGGCATCAAATCCTTAACATAGAATAATTTCTAAAGGATAATGTGTGATTTCTGAAGGATCGACTTTACTACAATTTAAAATACATTATAACTAAACTGTTATAAAATATTACTGTTTTATTACTGTTTTTACGATTAAGACACGGGAGGGCGTACGGATCCATATGCAACAATTTGTTGGAGACACACACACACAGAGTGGAACAGACTGCAAGGTCGATAACGGCAGACGGGGATATCGGAGTCAAAGGCAAGAGAATAATCCGAGTTCATGGCAGAGGGTCAGGCGATGAGGCAAACAGTGTCCAGAGGAGCGAGGCAGCTTGGGTCTAGATCCAGGGAGGCAGAGAAACACAGAAAACACCAGGAACACGGGAGAACATGGATGGCTTGACAACGGGGAAAACAGACATACATCCAATATTGACGAGTGACTAACAAAAAGATATCTGAGGTATTTATACATGAGACATAGGGCGGAGAAACAATAAACACCTTGACAACAAACTAGAGGGGTGGAGACATGAGTTCATTGATGATTTGTCCAACGGGTGAAAGCAGACATAAAACAGTTTGCTGGAGTGCCCTCAACAGACTGGCATCTCCAGCTGAACATAACATAGCCCCCCCTCTAAGGAGCGGCTACCTGACGCTTTATATTTAGCAGCGGGAGGGAACGCCCACCAAGGTGAAGCAGGCGGCGGTGACGACCAACGGGGCAGAGCAGGCGGTGGTGGAGCCCACTTAAGTGACGTGGGCGGTGGAGGCGCCCATCAGGGCGAACCAAACAGCGGAGATGCCCACCAAAGCGGACCAGGAAGCCAGGCTGCACAAAAGAGCACGGACAGGTTAGTGGTCTGACTGGCCCGAGTCCGTGCAGCCATCAGCGGAACCCCTGGGAAATCCATTACCGCGGTCATCATTCCCAGGGGTCGTGCAGCCCCTGATAGATCATCCATGACCGTGACCGACTGGACATAACACGGTTCCTCAGACGGTGATTTGGGGCTAGGACCCGAAACAGATGCAGACTAGGTACCGCAAGAATCTCTGACAGCTCACCCGCTGACGTAGGGGGGTCAGGCCACCTGGGGTCCGGATCACAGACTGGGTCTGGCAGGTCTGGCCACTCGGGTTCAGGATCGCAGACAGCATCTGGCAGATCCGGCCACGCAGGTTCCAGTTCACAGACAGCGTCTGGCAGATCCGACCACTCTGGTTCTGGGTCACAGACTGGATTTGGCGGTTCCGGCCATTCAAAATTGGGGTCACAGGCCTCAGATAACTCAACTGGCCGGGAAACCAGGACCGACTGGATTTGACACAGCCCCTCGTACTGTGCTACGGGAGTGGGACCCGTTAACGACTGGCTAAACACTGTGAGGGCCTTCAGCAGCTTCTTAGGCTGCATATCTGGGACCGACTGAGTAAGACACGTCTCCTCATATTGTGCTACGGGGTTGAGACCCGTTACATGCGGGTTAGGACCCGCAAGGACCTTAAGCAGCTTGTCAGGCTGCGTAACCGAGACAGGCTGGAACTGACCCGACCCCTCGTATCGAGCTTTGGGGCTGGCACCCATTACTGACTGGTTCAAATTGTTAGGGCCTTCCGCAGCATGTCAGGCTGTGTAACCGGAGCAGACTGGGTAACACACGACTCCTCGCGCCATGGAGCAGAAGTAACGCCCCCTGCGAGTGGGTCAGGAACCGCTGAGATGTGACAGCTGTGATCAGCGCCCTCTGTGGGCATCTCGGGAAAACAAAACCACATTCTGCGGCTCGGTTACACAGAGAGATTTCAGAGGCGGACTGCGGCGGATGACAAAACATCATTGCTGGACCCTTGTTGGCTCATCAATATGTCACGATTGAGACACGGGAGGGCGTACAGATCCATATGCAACAATTTATTGGAGACACACACAAAGAGTGGAACAGGCTGCAAGGTCGATAACGGCAGACGGGGATATCGGAGTCAAAGGCAAGAGAATAATCCGAGTTCGTGGCAGAGGGTCAGGCGATGAGGCAAACAGTGTCCAGAGGAGCGAGGCAAGAGCGAGAGTCCGAGAGCAGGCTTGGGTCTAGATCCAGGGAGGCAGAGAAACACAGAAAACACCAGGAACACGGGAGAACACGGATTGCTTGACAACGAGGGAAAACAGAGGTACATCCAACATTGACAAGCAACTAACAAAATGATATCTGAGGTATTTATGCTTGAGACATAGGGCGGAGAAACAATGAAACACCTTGACAACAAACTAGAGGGGCGGAGACATGAGTTCATTGATGATTAGTCCAGTGGGTGAAAACAGACATAAAACAGTTTTCTGGAGCTGGAGTGCCCTCAACAGACTGGCATCTCCAGCTGAACAAGACATATAGCTTGATGAGCATATGAGACTTCTTTCAGAAATATGGAAATCTTGGTAGTGCATGTCTTCACTATGCTTTTAGAAGTTTACAGTTCTCTATATTATTTTTGTTTCTATTGCAGTCTCTTCATGAAATCTTTTGATGCAGAATAGAAAGCATTTCTGGCTTGGTGTTCTGCTGTTGTAGATATGGGTCAAAGTCACCCGAGTTGATGGCTGCGCACCCGCTCACACACGTCTGACTCCTGTTCTAACAGCAACCCACAGGAGGATACAAATTATCTTCCGCAGCTTAATTGATCCTGACAACATTTCAGAGCTTAGCACATCAAAGCCGCATGTGTGACGTGGCAGGAACAACATGTGAGCGGAAGACCACCGAATCCCACTTCTGCTTCAAACCTTAACCCCCCCCCAACATGAGCATAAAAGCCCTGGCAAACATAGCCACCTGCACTACAAAGCCATGACAGGCACTTTCGCTGAAAGGATTCCAAATGTTTGATATGAGACCTATTGCCTGCTGTTTATATCTGCCAGTCCTCAAATCAAAGCTGATGTTTAAGCATGAGGGAACTTCAAAAACTTAAGCTGAATAAAAAATATCCGAAAAGTTAGAGATAAACTGCAGTGAACTCAAACATGCATAATCTCTTTTGTTCTCTTTTATGTACATATAATGTGTCAAGTCAGGTTACCAGGTTTTAGAGCACTATATGCTACAGAGATTGTTTTAAAGCAGCTTAAAAAATCTGAAGTAATCGAATTGATGCAAACTTGAAAAATAACTGTGTAAAAGTTCAATTCAGTGACTGAGTATTCAACTCAAGCCAGTAAATCGTGATTCAGTTCAATTCACCTTTTCTTGTCTGTGTTAGTTCTATCAAATCTGCTGTATACTAGGTTTGTATATTAAGTGTCTTTTAAACCACTACTAAGCAAGCAAAAGGCAACAGTGGCAAAGTGAAATGTGAGACACCAGGCTCAGTCAGGGGACTAGTTCTCCTATGGCCTAAATGGATGAACACAATGCAATATTGATTCCAAACTGCATCACAAATCAGATTTGTGGACTGATGTTATTCTATAAAATCTGTAAGGCAGTGCATTTATGAATATGCATTTTAAGGGGGAAAAAGCATTTTGCCTTACCATAAATGGCGTGTTGGTACAGCAGATTGTGTAACAGCTAATAAAGCCCCTCCATGGTCCAAAAACCAGACGCTGTGCTCCTCCTCAAAAATCTAAAAACAGTGTTTAAAGAGTCAAAACCCTACAAGCATCCTGTCTCTTCATGTTTCTTTTAGTTTCTGGTGTTTCCAGGAACAGGGACAGGAATCTTAAAGGATTAGCTCACTTCCAGAATAAACATTTTCCGATGACTTAGTCATGCTCAATTCATCCAAGATGTTCATGTCTTTCTTTCTTCAGTCAAAAAGAAACTCAGCTTTTTGAGGAAAACAATCCATGATTTTTCTCAATATAGTGAACTAAAATTGAGGTAAGTAGGATTCAAACTGCAGTTTCAATGCAGCTTCAAAGGGCTCTGCACATGACATCAGAAAGGTCACTCATGGTTAGTTCTTCTGTGTCATTCAGTTAAAAAAGGAAGGGTAGGGCACAAAAATCTATCTCATTTTCCACCTTCAACTGTCAGACATCGTTGTTTTAGTCTTTTTTTTGTAAAGGGCATTTGACGTTTCGCTTTGTGATCATTGGGTCGGTACTTCTTGCTACATCATGTAACCTTTGTAGTGTGACTACATAATGGATAAGTATGCAATTGGACCTTCAGCCCATTGATCCCTATTAAAATCCATTAAATGAAGAAAATCCTTACTGAAGAAAGAAAGAATTGAACATATTGGATGACATGGCTGTGAGTAAATTGTAAATATTTATGCTGAACGTAAACTAATCTTTTAAGACCACACTACAGTCCATGCTTAACAAGATGTGAGAAGGTGAGTGGTTTACCTGTCTCCATGTGTTGCCGGCATCAGAGGAGATGAACATTCCTGTATTAGAGAAGGAAAGCTCAGGCCCAATGTTACCTGAGAGAGAAAACACTGCTGTAACTCTCACAGACAGATTATTATCCGCTCATGTTGGTGGATGAGATTTGATTATATCACAGTTTATTACAATAAAATAAAGCAGAAAATGGGTAAAAACTAAAAAATTGTATGCGCTGTTAAATATATGCACTAGAAAACAAGCTTTTGAATTTCAACACATTTAATCAGTAATTCATGGAAGAAAAACAAGAAAATTGTTTCCATAGGTAGCTGTTTAAATAATTGGCTTTTATACTGTCACTGTACTTTGATATTTCCTTTAAATAGTAAAAAAAAAAAAATACTAAAAGTAAAAAATACTTAAAGTATTAATTTTACAGCATATCTTAAAAATAAATAAGGCCAGAATAGTTAATGAGTCCTTTAATACAAAATTATAAAACAAACGCTAATAAACACAGATTTTGGACCAGTCTTTAGACAGCATAATTATTAATATTTTAATAGGGGTTAAAAAAAAGGATCCAGGAACAACATTCCAATCAGAATTGAGGAGGAATTGAGTTTTAGGCTTTTGGGTAGGGTAGGTTTAGGGATAATAATAATGCTGAATGTAATGTAATAATAATGTTGTCAGTAATGTTGATCCAGGATCATGTCTTGGCAAAATCATGCTGACCATGGAAATGTGAACTGATATTTCCAACTGACACGTAACCGCAAAAGATAGAAATAACTGGCTTAAAACCATTAGTTGGTGAAAATATTAGTGGCCTAAGACTTTGGCACAGTACTCTTTCTCTCTCTCTCTATATATATACGTATATATATATATATATAGAGAGAGAGAGAGAGAGCCCTCATGGGGGTTCTTGGATATCTATTAATTTCAAATCTATAATATATGATTTCCTGATAGATTCCTGGAGCACATTGTCTGGTCTGCCCTCACAGACCATAATCATCATAATGCCTGATGAAGAACGTTTGGTAAATCTGCTGTCAGTGACAAAAAAACACATATTTTTCAAATCCCGTATTTATACACTCTGAGCATGGGAAAGTGATTGCGGAACAGCTGTCGGACATGACAGGCAATTATGAATGTGGAAGACACCGGTCATATTTTCTGCGTGCTCTGCATGGCTAACTTTTTGAGCGTGCATCTATCTAGTTTCATGCAGGAAGCTTTTTGGGCTAGAGTTTTGAAGATAACTTTCTAATGAGTCTGACAAGCAAAAAAACAGCGCAAAATGAGTTTTGGTTTCAATCATGCCAAACTCTGCAGCTGAAAAACACAAAGATGTAACAACTCGAAAGCCATGATTTGGCCACTCAAACTCCATCTGCATTTAAAAAGCATGCACATTTATTTCCATTCTCCACTCCAATTTATCACAAACTCTTGGGGGACTCAAGACGCCGAAGCATAAAGACAATAACGAAGTGGCACAGCTACACACACACACCTGTGGCCACTATAATCCCAGGAGCGGAGTGTTTGGTGGAGATGGTGTCAGGTGTGTAGGGGTTTTCAGACATCTGCAGGTGAAGGTGCAGGGAGCACGACGGCTGAAAATTAGAACATTACACAGTTTTAAATTATATTTCAATACATTTACATCTATCTACATAATTTCCTCTGCATCAACCGACTGTAGCATCAGCTTTCAAAAGCCGTGCAAATGAATCCGCTTCGTATCACCTCAGCTTTTGTCCGTATTTTTAGTATCCCTTCAATTAGTGTGACCCAATTTTTTTCAAAAACGAAAAATCTAATCTTTGATTCCAGAGCTTTAGAAAATCATAATGTAATAACGGCAATTAGAATTCAGTGTCAATACAGTGTCAAAAATCAGTACAGTTAAATGCAATCAACCACCTAGTGATTCAAAACTAATTGCAAATGCAAGTAAGCAGCAAACTTTTGTACTGTGTGTACAAGCGTCTGAATTCTTGTGGTTGTTTAAAGTTGGTAATAAGTCCCAAAATACCCAAAGCACAAGGTCTGGGGGGGGAGGGGGGACTTGAAACTTGTTTCATCTTGTCTTTCTAAAGAATGACAACACTTGTGCAAACACTGAACCCACTGTCTTTTGGTGCAGCAGAAAAAAGTCATTAAGACTTTCTGAGATCTGCTGATAAATGGACTCCAGTTGTTCAATGTATGTCTTAATTGAAATCACCAATCTTCCAGAACAGTGTAAAACATCAGTGAAAGTCATTACAAAGATACAGAGAAGGTACTGTGTCTTAATCAAACCATCAGAAAGCACTGAATTCAGAACTATTGTTTGGTAGCTGGCGGTTTCACTGTGAGACTAAAGGAGTTCCTCTCTGCAGGGCTCCACTGTAAAACTGCATCAAACAAAAAGTGTGTCAACACTGGAATGTCTTGTTTTCATCAGACCATAGTTAAGCAGGTGTGTCTGAGTGTAATGTTATTAATATAGTGGGCGTGATTGGATCTGATGGAGTGCTTGTTTTCAAGAAAAGTGGGTGTGTCACTGTAATCTGATCAGCATTATTAATATCTGTTTTATGTTAAATAGAATTTCACCTGCTTTGATGTTGGTGATCTATGCCTTGATCTATGTCTTTGTGAATAATCATAAATATATATCCGGTTGATTTCATTCCAGTGACTCTCACCAGGTTGCAGTTGATGTCATGTCCTGTGGTGTCTTTTGTCGGAGGCTGTAATAAGCTCCACGTCTGACCTTTGTTGAAGGTGATATACGTTCTCATCTGTGCGTCTTCTTTCTTATTGGCTATGATCAGTCCACTGACTCCGGCCACCTTTACAAGACAAAAGTGATCTGAACTCAAATACTTGGATTTCCTTCTTTTTCTGTGTTCATAATACATTATTATTATTAATAATAATAATACTAATAATATATTATTAGCATTAATTTATTATTTATTATTTACTGATGTATTATTATTACTACTATTACAGAGATTATCAGTATAAAAATACTATCATTATTTTGTTTAATTACATATATTAGTTTGTGTTCTACTAAATTATTATTGTATAACTATTATATACTACTAATAATAAATTAGTACATTATTCTTATCATGGTTGTTGTTGTTTTTGTTGTTAATTATTATTAATTAATAACATTTTATTATTTGTTACTATTGTTATTATTAAAATGTACACACACACACACACATATATATATTTTATTAATAATTTGCATATATAATAATAATAATAATAATAATAATAATCATGGTATGTAGATCATTAAGTATTAACATCAATATTATAAACAATATTATCAGTAATAATACATTTATAATAATAAATCAGTACATGATTCTTTTCATGTTAGTCCAGTTTTTATTATTATTATTATTACATTCATATTTTATTATATTTTATTATATGTTCTTATTTCTTTATGTATTTTTATTAGATTTATTATTATTAATTTGCATGTTCTATAATAAAAATAATATTCTTGGTATGATTATTACAGTTAGTAAGATCATTATTACAAAAAAATATTCTCAGTACTTTCATTTGAAAGAAAATGAAAGGATATCAGGTTCTACATTATTGCAGATAAACCTAATTTCTCTCTGCATTTTAGCTTACACTTCATTTTCTGCATGTTTTTAGTTGTTCTCATTATCAGATTTTCCTCTTCTCTTTGTATTCTTGGTGTTTAATGGCGTAACTTCAAACACTGCTTTTTTGTGCTGCATTGCACTCTTCCCTGTTCTACTTTCAAAAATTCCTGGAGAAAGCCATGCTAATTATCCTAATTGCACACAACCTGTATTTGTGAACATTCAAGATGGTGGACTTCTTAAACTTAATTGGCACGCACCATCAGGCCATACAATCACATTCACAGACCTTGTAGACATCCACAATAAGGTTTCCTGCGAGGCCGCGGGAGGTACGGAGGTTTGGGAGCGAGCGAGTGAAGTAGACTCCAGGTGTGTCAGAGATATACAGACTGTAGGTGTCATTTTCGTTCCACTCCTGCACTGCTGCCAGCACTTGCCCCTCATCTGTACTGACAATGTGCATGTCCTGCACAGAGAACAGCTGTTAGAGCCACACGCATTTCATCTGACAACTTATTTGTGACAGCTAGTGCTGTGTCATGTATCTTACTTTGGGTAGGCAGTATTTAGGGAGCTGTATGGTCCTGAAGGGCCCTCGCTGATAGGACACAAAGTATGTAGTTCTTCCTGCTGTGGTTAACTGATACACACACACAAGTCAGAGAAAGCACAGTTACAAGAATTTACAACAGATCAGCACTTCACAGCAATCAGAACTCATGTTTGCTTGTCTATTATAGTGAATTTCTATTGCTCATGATCCGCTGTTTCAGCATCTGAGCAGCTTGGTTCACAATAAATGCAGTCAACTCCATCTCTGCATAAGCTGTGAGAATTTGGGAACACACTGAACGCCATTCACATCGTTTATAAGATTTTATGAGGACAGGTAATTATGGCATTTCATCAGATTAGTAATTATACTAATGCCAAAATAAAACTAGCGCTGTAGTCTTACAATGTAATGCAAAATAACGAATATATATATTTATACTACGGGGCCGCTGAATGCTTGAATCTGATTGGCTGACGAACGTTCTGAGGTGTGCAATTATTTTCAAGGAAACGCACGGCGAACGTAG
>JAUCMT010000036.1:6278320-6297503 GCA_032357475.1 Enteromius thamalakanensis
TGATCGATGTCTTGAGGTGTGGCAACCGTAGTATAAGCGGAATAATTGACTCCAGACTGTTAAATTATTAGAAAAATAATGCACACCCGAGGTGTAATGGCCACTCCGCTTCGCATCGTGACCGCATCACCACCTCGCGTGTGCATTATTTTTCTAATAATTCAACGGCCCGTCGTCAATTATTCCTTACATATCAACAGTCTCACAACCAATTCGTACGTATTTGTACAAGCTGGTAAAATAATGCTAATTAGTAGAAATCTGTACGACTTCACTCGTATGATCCCCAGTGATGTGGGTTTAGACAACCAAATCAAAACGCGGATTACGGTGCCTCATTTCGGTGCCGTGCCTAAACGACAAACCCAATATATTTATGGCGGCAAATCTATGGCATTAAGAAGCAAGCACACCATAGATGCTGGTGCGTGCAGAAAATCATTTACGCGAAAGGAAAACAGATCTTTTATGAGCATTTATGACATGAGACCCGGTAGACATGTATACATGTTAGATGAAGCCAAGAGGCAGTCACAATATCTAGTTCTTTCAGTCCGACTTCACCAAAATCCAAAACAAAGCATTTTGGCAGCAAACTAGTGTTTTGGTCAGACTGAAATCAAATGCTTAAAGCGTAATATAAATGTATTGAACGTTGGCAAGACCTGACCTACACACACGCACATGTTGGACACACTCTTATCAAGTAGATTGTAGCTATTAGGCTGTAAACATAGTGCATTAAAGCTCTAATGCTTCGATTGATCCAGTGTCAATAGAGCTTGGATGTCCAAAGAATGAGGCAGTGTGTGTGTGTGTGTGTCCACTTTTACAGGGTGACGATGGTGCTACACTGTGTTTTTCCTGCGAGAGGTGTGGGGTGTCAGACAGTCTCTTGTTCCTGCGCTTTTTGAATCAATAACCTCATTATTCTCTGTCAACTCAAATCCAGCAGCTTCAAGCTACAAAAGTCAAAAGAAAGTCACTTGTATTGACAGAGGAGGGTCCAGGTTTGGGATTCTCACTCAAAACCGTGTCCTGTCCTCCCCTGGCCCGCTGTTAAAGATGGAGAGGCTGGTTTCAATGGTTATCACTCACTTACACACCGCTGACAGAGATAAAAGGAGGGCTATAAAAGGAGTCAGGCAGAGATTATTGTGACACACACACACACACTGATACACACACCTTTTTGGTATCTCCCACACCAATCTAAATCACAGACGCTTATGCACTGTATGAAACACACACACATCTGCAGTACCTGTAAGAAGATGTATTGGTCCTGCACCACAAGCGAGTTGGTGTCAATTCGGCCGCTGAATGGATACTGCCTACCCTCCTCTGAACACTTTTGTGCTCGGCAGGTAATATACTGCATTTCTGTGAGACACACACACACACACACAGATTTATCAACATGGGATACGCTTGTGCACAAGAACGCCTTGATCTACACCAAACAAAAAACAGATGATCAATATCTCTCTCACTCTCACTTGCGCACACACACACACACACCCACACTACAAACACAATCAAGAACTTACACACAAACTTCCCACACATCTCTATGTCTAGCCAAATTAATCAGTGCTCTCCATTATCAGTCTCTCTACTAGCTATCCATCCTCACTCAGAAAGGAGAAAAGGAGGGGGTGGAAGGAAAAGTACAGAGAAAGACAGAAGGGAGAGAGCAAAGACAGAACGAAAATAAAAGCCCAACAAAGAAACAACAGATTAGGAATAACTTTTTTATTTGTTTCAGGTATCTCTGAACAAAATGAAGAGTAGGAGATATAATGTCTTTCGTTTTAGTTTGTTATATGTTTCAGGATCAAGGCGATATTTTTACATTACGTTAAATGGAGACTGGGTTTAGAAGTTTCTTATTGATCTTTAAAATGTTCATAAAGAACTTCTACTTGAACATCAATATTCTATCAACAAACGCCATCACTACTGACAACCCGAGGACTTAGGACATACAGTATTTCACACACACACAAAAAAAAAATCAGATCTGGTACTTTATCTCAAATATTTCTTTTGCATTTTCACTTTCAAACACAGAATATCATGTTTGATTAAAGAAACAGATGTCATGTGCCTCTTCTGAATGCATTCTTAATTGTTTTAATATTGAATATGCACCAGGATGTGTCTGTATGTTAAAGGTAGTCTATAGTGATTTTATTATTGTTGTAGGTTAAATCAGATGATTTTGCAATCAAAAGAAAATATGATTCTTTGAGTGTGTGTGTGTGTCATATCTATAGTAAATATATGGTGATTTTATTATCTACGTAGAGGTTTGAAGAGGAAGAAGTTAAAGAATAACTGAATAAGCACTAAGTATAATGACTTTGGTTGATATTTTAGTTTGTTTCTCATAGAAAGAGTATGCACAATTATCAAGACTACTTTTAAGGTGCCTTCGGTTTGTTTTGCTTGATATTACCTGTTTATGCTCTACTTTTACTGGTTAGAAAAGAATGTGTGACTATTATTAAACATTTCTCAATTTGGATTTTTATTGAACTATCTATAGCATGTGACTGATATAACAATGCAGCTCAAATGCAAAGTTTCAATTAAACCAACAAGGTTCATTGTGCTGCATTTCTCGTCATATTCTTATCATCAATTTTTCCAGAAGCCTACAATAAATTAGAAGGCTCTTGGTTTGTAATAACACTAAAAAGGAATCTCTAAAGAATTCATGATCTACATGGAAGCAAAATTATAATGAATGGGAATATAAAGACTTCAACAGTAATTTTAAACTAGAAAACCAAAGTTTTATATTTTTTTGAAAGCCACTTAAAAATTTAAAAACCTTAAAGGAACACTCCACTTTTTTAAAAAAAATAGGCTCATTTCCCAACTCCCCCAGAGTTTATAAATTAGTCTTTCTAGATTCCGTTTTGGAATCTATTCAGCAGATCTCCAGGCCTGGCATTAGCACTTTTAGCATAGCTTAGCATAGATCATTGAATCTAATTAGACCAGTAGCATCGCGTTCCTTGGAAAATAGTCCCTCCCTGTGTATGTCTTTGAAGTGCAGTTCACTAAATTCCTTTTCCTATAAAACCAATTCAGCTTCCTTCAGGGTGTGGCCAATTTGCAGCTCATGAACTGAAAAGGAGCCCGTTTTTCAGTTCAGAATTTTGCCCAACTCTGATTCCACATGCCTGCTCTACTGTGAAGGCATGGCCAGATAAGATAGCCTATTAAATAGAATGGACCGGAAGAACTGGTTCAAACCCGTCTTAGAAGAGGTTTGATTATTACTGCCTGAAAACTAAAGAAGCTTCTGCCACCTTCTCCATTTCCCCTGTGTTTCAAATGTAGTTTGGTGTAACCACTGCATCACTCATAACACATTTAAATGTATTGCTGTTGTTAGACTGTCCATAGCTTAGGGCCTGTTGTGTTGTGTCAGGCTCATATCAACAGAATTTAATGCACAACACTGTCCCACAAGGATAAAACACAAGCGCAACAGTCTGCCAGAACGAAGCCAGAACCATTTACTATTGAATTTACTGTTGTCCACAATTCATCTGTTCATTTTTCACTGCGACACAGGAAGAGAAAAAAAGCATAGGAGGCTGGGGAGAAAGTAAGAAAGACAGGGCGAGAGTGCAAGGAGGGGAGGAAGAGAGAGACTGAAAAAAGCAGAGGAAAGAAAGGCAGGATTTGAGGGGCAAAAGAAGGAAAAGAAAGAGACTAACGTCCACTGTCAGTTCGAGCCTCCACGTGCACCAGGTCTGCCTCTTTATCCAGACCACTCAGCGCCCTGAAAGTGAAAAAAGAAAAAGACAGAAAACAAAAAAGAACAGAAGAGAGGAAAACAATCAGGAAGGGCTCCAGTGGAGAGGAGATGAAGAAGGAAGGAAAGAGAAGGAGGTGCCAGCAGGGGACGGACGGATGAGTACGGTAATAGCATGAGAGTGATGGAGTGATGGAAGAGGAGAGGGGAAGGATGGAGGGGTAGTGATGGACAGCATAATTCCACTGCTCCAGTAGGAGACAGTCTGTCTCCAGTGTATCCTTATTGTTGCTCTGATAGCAATTAATCAAACACACACACACACACACACACACACTCACATGCACAAACACAGCTCGCTCCCACAAAGCATTCCTCACCGCATACACACTTTAATCTCTTAGCTATTTTCACCTGTGACGCACATACACACTCCCCATCATATCCTCCTTCTGAGGTTTTTAATCATCTTAACGTCTTGTCTTTTGTTATCTGTATTTTCTTCTGAGACACTTTGAATACAGTCGCGATCTCATATCTTACAATCCAAAATTAAACCTTTCAGTAAAAATCTGATATTCCACCTCTACATGTTTGATATTAAGTCCAACTCTCAGATTAATACTAATCTCAATCTGAATTTGAACATCTCTCTTATTGCATGTCTGATATTAAACCCCTTCTTCTAAACTTCTCTGTCAGTTTCAGTGTGACATTAAAACCCATAAAAATTGTTGGTTTCTTGAATGTCATTTTCTTGTCATCTCAACATAAAAGCTTTCACGTGATCTTAATTTTAAATGCTGCTCAGCATTTCTACGGTCAACTGCAATCTGCAGAAGTCCTGGTCCTCGAGTCGGCAGGCAATGAAATTAAAGATAAAGTTGTAGCCTCAATCTCAAGTGTCAGACTGTGATTTGGAAGTGGTCCGTCACTGACAGACATTGAGATATATCAGCTGGAGTGGGTTCCTGATGAAAGTAAAACCAATTTGCTCATCTATGATGCAGCATTATGTTCACTATCATGTAAAAATTTCAAATAAAAAGTTCAAACTTATTTTAATGCAAGGATGCATTAAACTGATTAAAAGTGACAGCAAAGACATTTATAATGTTTAGAAAAAATATTTTAAATAAACTTTTTTTCAAAGAAAAATATTTTTTCAAATGTTTTTCTAAGTGTTTCTTGAGCAAAAAAGTAGCATATTAGATTAATTTCTGAAAGATCGTGTGACGCTGAAAACTGGAGAAATAGAAGAATCACAGGAATAAATTAAGTTAAGTACATGTAGAAATTTAGTGATGTCAAATGATTAATCGTGATTAATTGCATCCAAAATAAAAATTGTTTATATAATATATTTGTGTTTTGCATGTATATATTTAAGAAAATTTTTTTTAATTATGTTTATATTTGTATTAAATTAAGATATAATATACAATAAAATAGCATAAATGTATATACTTGTAAATATTTTTATATTCGTACAGTATCTGTGTGTATTTATGTTTACATAATAAATAAACACTAAACATATCATGTAAACAAATTTTTTTATTTTGGATAAGAATAATTGTGATTAATCGTTTGGCAGCCCAAACAGAATTTAATCAAGATTAATAAATTGTGTAAATGTATTGTTAATTGTTAGTTCATGACATTAACAAAGCAAACCTTATTGAAAGTTTTACCAAAATAATGCTACACTTAACCACCTACAATAATCTCAGTCAGAGTCCCAGTCTAAGATTAAAGCACTTTTTAAAATCTCAGTCTGAAAATAACCCCTCTTTCAATTATCTGTCTGAGGTTCAACATCTCTCTCAATCCCATTCAGACGTTAAACTCAGGCTTGGATAATTGAAGGGACCTATTATAGTGTGAGGTTAAACTTTTCCATTTTCCCTTTCTGTAGTCACCAAACCTGACACAGCAGGGCTTCAGTGACACAAACACAATCAGAACAGTATATATGTGTGTGTGTGTGTGTGTGTCGTAGTACAAAGCAGCAAAGAAAAGATGTATCGCATATATTTTTGAAAGGATGTATTGTGTGTGTGCATAGGGACGTTAAACCCAGGAGTGAAGACATGTTATTGGTTGTCTCCACAGCTCATCGAGCATGTGACAGGCAACCAGTTATTTTGACTACACCTCACACAAACACACAAACTCACACTGATGGGATTAAAATATAAAACCTGATCAAAATTCCGCACATACGCTAATATGAAGCACAGGGGAGAGAGAAGTGACATGACAGTGAGATAGATGGAGGTAGATAGAGGGAGAGAGAAAAGGGAAAGAGACATACAAAGTGTGTGTGTGTAAGTTTATCAGTGTCAGTGTTTTGGATGTAGAGAGTGGGTTTAATATTGGATTAATTTTCAGTCTGTGATAGTGTGTGTGCGCATGCAGGTATATTCTTGCAGTCAGATTAATTTTCAGTGTGAAATTGCACTGTAGGCGTGTTATATGAGATTGATGATCAGTAAAAAAAAAAAATACTCCGTCTGTGTGTGTGTGTGTGTATCGTACCAGTAGAATCGCCCTGGAGTTACTCTCTCATGAACAAGAATCCACTTTTTACCGAAGTCCACCGAGCTATAAAGCTGCAGCCAAAAGAGAAATAGACACATTCACTGTAAGATCCCTAACTGCAGCCAACAAAGGTAATTATCTTGCTCACACTTAATTATCCACATTATCTGCTTTTAATTGTTCAGTAGAAGTAGAACCCCTTTGAGGGTGTATGTGTATATGTGTGTGTGTGTGTGTGTACCCTCTGATCATGGCTATAGGCCAGTATCCAATTCTCCTGAGTGGGGTGAAACAGAAGACTCATGATATAGAAGTTAATATTGAACTTTTGAAAACTGGCTCCTTCATCAGAACTGATAAGTAAACTACTCTCCACCTCCGGATCAGATAAAATCAGAATCTGAGGAAGAGGAAGAATTATATTAGTTTGATCATTTCTATCTGACAGTTTTAAATGTGTGTATCTCTGATGCATTTGAATACACTCACCTTCCTCTTATTGGTCGGACAGACATACAGATAGCTCAGCATCGTTCTGATCATCACTTTATCTGTCAGCTTCTCGTATGTCGCCCCAAAATCTACTGACCTACAAATACACACAAAGGTCACTGATGTGATAAATACTGTAACAAATGTATTGCTTGTTATTATTTAAAGGGATACTTTAACAAATTATGTCATTAATTGCTCACCCTCGTGTTGTTTTAAATCTGTAAGACCTTTGTTCATCATCAGAACACAAATGAAGATATTTTAGATGAAATCTGAGAGCTTTCTGACCCTGCATAGTCATTATTTTGGTTTACATTCCACACACAAAAAATTCGTAAAGATTCTCATAGCTTTATAACATTATGGTTGAGCCACAGTTTTTTTAATGATGTCCTCACCTTTCTGGGCTTTTAATGTGTCAGTTGCATTTCTACAGTATTCATCAAAAAACTCTTAGAAAATATCTTAATTTGGTTCCAAGATGAGCGAAGCTATGGGTTTGAAACATCATGAGGGTGAATATTCTACATGTTTTATGTAATAAAAGTAATAATTTTGTAAAGTTTATTATTTGTTAATATAAAATATTAACAAATTTAGCTTTTGATTTTTATAATAATGTATTAGTAAATGTACTTAAATTAATAAATATTTCAGAATTATTTTTCATTGATAGTTCATTTTAATCAATATATTAAACAAGAACAGGAACCTTATTAGTTTTTAAATTAAAATCCAATTCATACTCTAACTTCAGTTCACCTCCTCTATAGTAAACTATAAAAATCCAAAACCATGATGGTTATTTTAATTATAGTTGTAGTTATTCATCTTTAAAAGACATAAAGAAATACAGTATATATATATATGTATGTGTTTGTAAAGAAAAAAAAAGATTATACTGATAACATTCAAGAAAAGTGATGATTGTACAGTTTAAGTCAAGTAGAAGTTTTTTAACAGAATATGAAGGCAATAAAAAGAGGACTCCCAAGAAACTAAATCATATCTTTAGATTTTCCAAACTTTTAAGATGATACATTTTTTTACTCTATGTCATTGACCCACACAGACATGATTGTATGATTCAAACAAATCAAAGTGAAAACAAAAGAAGAGCTGAGGATTTATTAAAAATCCATTCAGCTTGTCCTAACTAAGTTTGGCAAGACCTTTCCTAAATCATGTGTTTTTTTCTGTCTTCACGCAATTGGCAAAAGTGACAAAAGATCATGTACATGTTAAATATACAGCTGTGTGGATCAGGAGTTTCAGACCAGTTCAATTTCACAAACTGCTACTGAAGCCAAAAAAACAAAATGTCTTGATGGGTGTTCCTTGTTGCCATCACACCTGGTTAGTACAAAAACTCAAAATAACATGGACATGTGGTCTTTCGCCTTTTTATTAGACAGGCGCAATAAAGGATGACAGGAAACATCACGGGCCATGTTAGAACCCGGATCTCCCGCGCGAGCACTATAACTCGACGTGTCAGGAGCACGGCGCGCCACATCTGCAGGGAAGCTGGGATTTTCAGAAGTCATTGGCGTAATTAACTGAAGCTGCTGTGTATGCGCACGTCTCCGTTCCATCGGAACTCATTAACACGTCTCTTCTCCAGCAGGTATACGACAGCAGACAGGAGAGTCTGCCGTACTCTTACAAGTATAATAACACTAATGGTTTTAGGCCAGACAGTTGCTGGAGAAGCACACGTGTATGTGTCGTCTGAAGCATTATCTCTTCGAGTGCTCATCTCTGAATGCGCTGAGAGTGCTCATACTCTGACACTTTTACCATCGGATACAATTACACGGCCGTTCAGAGCTGTTGAGGTTATTTGGGTTGTGTAAGCCGTAGCGGCACAGGTGAAGAGGAAGATGGTTCTCTGAGCGCCCTCGAACGCTGCTGAGTGCCTGCCCTAAAAAGCTCCTCTGACGTTTCTGGTCCGGTCAAGTTTCCCTCTCTTTCTTTCTCTCTCTCCTCCAGCAGATCTGCACTGTACTCAAGAGGACATTACTCCTCCTCTCAGGATGAATACACTTGGGTATTTTTGTGTGATTTAACAATCACATGATCAGGCTGGATACTTTTTAGAGCATGTATCTTTATTTAAAAACACAGGAGAGTGTGATTAACTAGCTCCTCTGAATGAGCCGTGATTTGTCTTCATATTTTTTTTTCTTCTCCTTTTATGCCGCCAACAGCAACATTCATTAATCATTCATACCGTTATTACCGACATCATTTACTACAGCCTGCAAGCTGAGCTTTAACATTCACCTCTTTTAATAACACGATACCACATCCCTCCCCCCGCTACTGTCTCACTCTCTCACTTCCATTCGCTCTTTCTTTGTTCCTCCTTCTCTCCCATTCCTCCACTTTCCTTTTCCTCATTTCCTGTTTATGCCATTTCTGTTTGTGGAAGTTTGATAATGGCTTTCTGTTTTTCCTCTCTGTAAACCCCCCAGCTCACCTCCCTCTCTGAGTGACACACACCAGGAGAGAAAATCTCATCAGGGCTTGCAGCCAAAAAGAAATTAAACAAAGCCTTCCTTCAAGGTGATTGCGGTGTGTGTGTGTGTGTGTATGCGTTTGTGTCTATGCGCGTATTTGCAGTGATGGCATGTTGATAAAGGATGATGTCATATTACATATCTTCCAAAACTTATCAAGCAGTCAGTTTAATTATTGCAACATTGTTTTTATTATTCTTTTAATTAAATGAACAAAAGTCCATCCAACTATCAGCTGTACTGATGATGATCATCATGTTGCGCTCGTGGCTATAATTAATCTTTAGTTCAATTCCATTTACATCTAGGTGTTATTTATAGATTTTTTTTGTGTAAATCACAATTTTTAGTAAGTGGAAAATCAAACACATATCTATAATAAATACAGTAATTAATTTTAAGGTGCAGAGAGGTGGTTATGTTGTATTATTAGGCTGATTTAAATAAATCACCGGTCATTTTAGTTTTGTCCCAAATAACTTGAATAATTAATATCTAAATTCAATTAATGACTGAAAAATGTCAATTCAACATCTTTGAAGCCTCAATTCAGTTGCAGGTCTAAACAGTAGAGAGGCATAAAAAAGTAAAAGGGCTATACTAGTTCAGAAAGAACCAGTTAGCCATTAAAAAATTGAGGGTCTAGGGTTTTTAAATTTAATTAAAGGTACTTTAATCGCAGTGAGCTGTAGACTTCACTGGGAGACATTTTAATGGATAAAATAGTTTGGAAATGCTCAAGTGAGAAACGCCCCAGTTGAGAATTTTTAAACAGACCCTTTCAGACAGCCAGAGAGAAATGCACCGCAGCAGTCTAATCTGAAACTTAAAAAAGCATACGAAAGTACGACGAGCTTCTCAGCAACTTGTAAAAAAGACAGAAAAATGTTTTGTGAATAGCGAGGGTTTATAAATGAGTAAATGATTGTTCTGTTTGATGTGAAGCTGAAATTAATGGGGGGAAAAATTTCAAAAAGTGAGGTGACAGAATGTACAGTCAGTGCTTTCTTTCTCTATGTACAAGCCTGGCTTACCACAGCTACCTTGCAATTCTTTTCTTTCCATTGTCTACGCACTATGACAGAGAGAGAGACAGAGAGAGAGCCGGGTCATGGTACAGAGTGTCCCAGGAGAAGACAGGGATTAAGTACTTTACCCGGGGGCATATCAGCAATGGTCAGTGAAAGTGCTTCCGAGCTGAATTTCTTCCCAGATCTTTGCCATTCATATTGTCTGCTGTACTTGCCACTAACGCACTTGTGGCTAATGTACGAATGTGTGTTGATTTGTTATGGGTTGGAGGCGTAATACTAATACCACAGCATTATCAGATCATTTCATTCAAGCTGGTTCAGCAATGCTGCAGCAGCAGGAAGGTTCACACCAGTTACTATTGGAAGAATGCGAGCTTTATGTCCCTGCCCTTTTCCTAGCACTGAAGCAAAATGGTCCCTGTGCTCTTACTATAAAATACTGAGTCAAAAATATAGAGTCCGTAACACACTTATTAGGAATGGCAAGCTATACATATAAACGGCGTAAAACAGGGAATTCAGTATTTACATGAATTTATAATGCGCTGCCCCTTGTGAAAAAGAAATGAGCTCAATTCTACTGAACGTGCACTAGTATTGTGCTTCAAATCTTAAAAGTAAATGAGTTTCTTTTTTAAAAAAGTGCACTAATAATGCAAAATTAAATGTTTTAAAGTACATTTTAAATAACTATTTGTCATACTTTAAAGATGTGCATTCTTATTCTAACACATGTAAAGAACTTTTATTGTAGGATAATTGTAATATACTTAAAACCATTGGTGCCCTATTAGATATTAAATTTAAAGTAAATAAATTACATACTAAATTGCAACTTCATTGCAAATGTGCAATTACAAATACATGAAAATGCCTGCTAAACAAGTTTCAACAGAAATGACATAAATGCATATCTAAAGTTAAACTCGTTGCACTTAATATCAATTTAAACTATAATACATTTTCATTGAAATGCAGGTATCAAGCAGTTATCATCCCACCTTCTTGCACACCGTGATTGGTCAGTTATGTACAATGTCTCCACACAATTGGTCAAACTGCCATTATACTTTTCAGCAAGTTTCAAAAGCCAAATCCCTGACACTTCAGGCAACTTAGAAATTTCAATCAGGATGTGTCCAGGAAAAACATGACATACGGTCACCTTACAAGTTCTCTTTTGAAAACATAATAAAGAGTTCTGTTTTCACAAGGGGTGCCAGAGCACTGATGCTGAAATAACTGAACAAACTCAAGAGTTTGCATCCACAGAAGTAGGTTTACCTCCATAGCGAACTCTCCGTCACAGTTCCCAGGTTAAAGTCGAACAGTTTTGTCAAAATCAGGATCACCTGAAAGAAAAACATGCAGACATTTAACAAATCACCCAGCAATCTCCATTTACACGTTTCCCCAGCTACAGCGCTCTTAATGTGCTACGCTAAATGATAAAATGTCTGTCAGCCAGCCTCACAGTGATGGATGAGAGTAAATATCAGGTGTGAATTTTATTATCTTGAGATGACAGCAGAATAAGAGGCAATGCACTCAGAGCCAGGACAGCCTGATGGAGGTAATGATGATCAGGAAAAGAGGCGAGAGAGAGAAAGACAGAGAGAGAGAGAGAGAGAGAGAGAGAGAGAGAGAGAGAAACCCACGACGCTGTACACACATACGCTAAAACACAAACACGTTCAAGCTGTCAAATGTCACGCTGAAACGTGGCAGGTAAAATGCTTTGCTCTTCCCACCTGACAAAACATTCTGAGCACACACTCATAAACAACAGTGAACAAACGAGCATCTGTCTTTCCACTGTAAGTTTTTACCACAAAAAAAGGAAAAGGATAGAAAAAGACTTTGAATCAAAAGCAGACAGTAAGTGGTCCCTTTGCGACCGTGTCTGTGTGAGAACACAGTCTTCAGTATCGCGTCCACACACTAATGAATATTAGTCTAAAAGGTCCAATATTTCATTTCACACTCAATGATTGCTCCCTAATGAGAGTTCAGTCAACAGGAGTATTGTCATTAACCTAAAAGAAAATCGAGTAATAATTCACAAAACGGATGCAGATGCAAACACAGCCGTTATAGAAAAACCTAGCCTGTCGGCGGTCTGTGACTTTTCTAGCGCCGCTATACCGAGTCCACGTGTTTGCGTACGTGTGTGTGCACAACCTTCACTCCTCATGGCCCCACCTGTGACGGGACGTTTTCATCTGAGGTTAATTAACCAATCAGAGGAGGACAAACTATTAGCATATCCAAATACAGCATATCGGAAAGAGCGGGACCCCAGTCAAACTCACTCAGCTTCCTGAACCAGCGAAACCACCGTGCTACTAGAACTAATTACATCTCCTGAAAGAGCCGAAGAGAGAGAGACCGGTGTCCATGGGGCTGAAAATGAATATTAATATCAAAGTCGAGGTTTCTATTGTCCGTTTCTATGAGGTCAATAATATGTGCAGGGATGTTATGCAGATTTAATTACATTTGCATATGAATGGTGGGTTTGATCAGTTCATGTTCGAGCTAAGATCAGATTCAGTTTAAACATGAATGACTTACTGTCATATTACAGTCAATACGCTAAGGTCTGTTCAGTCGCTTTATTCTTCTAACCTCAAACACATAAAAAATCTTCGCCATTACATTCATCTTTTTGTTCTTCTACCTTTGAAATAAATGTTTCATTACATGCAAAACATGTCAACATTGTTGAAGGTTCAACATTCCTGTCTTTTTCAGCTAGAGCCAGTATGTCATAAAATCCGTATTACACGCCGAATCTTACAACTGAACATTTCCATTTCCATAATTCCCATATCTGTTTCATTTACTTTATTGCATTTGCCCATGAAATATGATTATCTAAATTGCAGCTTATAGTGCAGGGTATGGCCATTTTGTTGTGCTCTGCGTGATACCATGGAAACAACTCCTGCTAAGACCAATCAGTATCCACTGAAGGCTGCTCACTTGACAGTGACAACAAGTAGCTGTAAAATAAAAAAAAATTACCGGATTAAGAACAGATGGTATAGTACAACTAACATAGCTGATATGTCTTCCTGACAATACCTTTTCACAGCTTTTGAGACTGAAACGGCAAGACAACACTTTAGGAACTTTTTTTTTTATTTTTATTTGAATGTTTACTCTGTTGTCTACAAGCATAAAAAACAGTAGGATTGAATAAAAGTGTTATCCATGTATATTTTCATATTACAGAAAAAGAACACATGCAATATGAATAACCAGGTTTTGCCTTTAAGGTTTTTTTTCAAAGTTAAAATGACATAAACAGTGTCTACTGAACCTTTATTCTGTAGCCCAATATATAACAATGTTAGAATGTAATTAAATGTATGAATACATTAAACTGTAATTTAATAAATCAAAATATTCAAACATTTATTTACACCATTTGTTCAGCCATATTCAATAAGATCCGAAATCAGTTCTGTTTAAGTCATTTCCATTTAGTCAAAGTAATATGTACCCAGTGGCTTGAATAACAATGCTTTATTTTATTAGTCTTTTTAATCACAAGTATATCAGTACAGCATCTGTGCCTGCAGAATTCCACAGAAACCTTTGCACATTTCTGCAAAATTACAACGCATACATTGCATGCTCATAAAGAAAGGAATTTAAGGATGCTTTTAGAAACTGATAAAAGTGAGTACTATACTGTACGCACATTGAACATATTTTGCCATTATGCTATTAGAGGTCAGTATAAACACTGAAAACATAAAAATATTTAATAGATTTTACAAGTTTGACCAATTCTCATGACAACAAGATAACTATTTATAGTAAGCGCCTTTTTGCAGCAAAAAATGTTTTATTAATTTCTTTCCCATTGATGACTATTTTCCTAGTGTCTACCCTACTAAATTTATTCTGTTTTATTTATGTTGTTGTGGACTGTGACATTTTGAAGAAGACGCAAGGCTATTCTCAAAGAGGACCATAAGCCTTTTAAAATCCACTCATGGGAAATCATGATACACTTGTAAACTTCAGCTTTTAAGCCATAACTTTTTAAAAATGAAATAATATATGAAATGGGAAAGGTTGGCATTTTAAATCAATTTGTTGACTGAAAGGCTTACTTTCTCCATTTTTTTATCGAAGCCATTATAGAATGCTGTATTCTTTCTTTATCTTAAAGAAGAATAAGGCCTGTTAGGGTTTTCTAGTTTCCCGGCCACAGAACATAAATGATACTGCTCTTGGCTTAACTAAATGCAACTTGAACCGGGGAGTACTGTTGCATCAATACCAAAATTTGGCACCTCAACTAAATCAAGATCTTGAGCAACAAATAAACAGCCTCAGGCGATATAATATGAAACTACTGCAGGACTGTCAAATAGACCCAGTATCAATAATTCATGATTATCAAATCATTCCTAACACATTAACACACTTAATAATATGTATGTGAGTCTCACGATTTTTTTTCGTGGTACTGACACGATTCTTACTCGACTTTCGTGAATCCAGCACGAAAAGATCTATCCAATCGAATCGTAGTTTTACGTTCGTGCTGGAGTTACGAAAATCATTAAATATTCGTGTCCCTGACGTGCTAATTTCGTGATATTGTCACGACCAGCCGTGAGACTGGGTTGCGGATGTAGTGACTGCAATGCTTATTAAAAAATTGGTCAATTTGTCAAATAGCACAAGAAATGCAATTCTAAACCCATGCAAAGCTGCAGTGAATAAATAATATAACAATGGTACATACAATTATAATTAAAAAATAATAATTTTAATGTATTTACAATATTTATTTAGCTTTGATGACAAATTCCACCATACAAAAAGTGGATATGACTTGTTAATCTGGATTTTATTTGTATATTTTATTATGTACAGAACGAAACAGCTGTAACGTCAAAAACTTTCAGAAGATAAATGTGTTGAAAAACAAAACACATTTAATGAATCTCACACATTAACACATTCACTTTCATGCTTCAAGTCACAATGCCTGAAATGCCAAACTACGCTAAAGAGCGGAACATTACTGACTAGGCCAAGTAACGGTATTCGCCAAATTACTTTTTTTAGTGTCGGAATACCAATCAACTCTACTGGAGACTAAATCAGACTAGAGGCTCATGATTCCCCAGCAGGTTGTCTGAGGCAAAAATAACCTAGCAAACCACGCTCGTACCTGAAAGCAAACAGCGGCAATCTGGGACGGCGAGCACAAACAATCAAGAAAACGCGAAGACCCATTTTAAGTGGTAATTTTACTGCGAATGATGAAGGCCATAATTAAAACCGTTTCTGAAACCCTACGCAACAAAATCACATTAACATTGGTTGGTGATTAAAAAGTCTATAGGTTCTGTGTCAGTTTTCCGGTCAGAGATTTTGTTTTCAAACACTCAGATGAATTCAATTAAAATGGTGAAATGAAATGGAACTACCTGCTCATTGTTCCGCTGGCATTCCAACAGTAGAATGCAGTCGGAGTAAAGCCCTAAATGTTCTACAGGACAACTCTGAATTTTCCATCGCAATAAGGTTTCTATAAGAGCGGAGAAACACTTTCATTGTGATTCTGCTCTCAAAAGAGTCACGCAGCACTTTTGTTTCTCTCTGGTGGACTTTGCAGCTCATATCTCAGTGTTTTTGGCACTAATTTGTTTCTGTGTACTGTAATACACCCCCTGAGTTAGCGCCAAACTGGAATTTATGCTCACAATTTGAATAAAAGACAAAGGACGGAGGAATCTTTATTCTCTCATAAATCCAGCGATCATGAACAGACTGGGCATAATATATCAGTTTAACTCTAGTGGAATTGAAACAATCAGTTTCGATGTGTGCTTGGAGTGTGTGTAGTATTAATCCGACATTCTTCACTTTTTCATTTCCCCCTCCTTTTCATTCCCTTTTATAGTGTTTCCTCCTCGATCTTTCTTCTAGTGCTCTCCGAGTATGATGTTTAGACGCTGCCTTATGAATCAATAAACCTCAAGGCATTAAAATATGTTACAAAATGGAGGCAGGGGACGGGATGAAAAAGTAGAATTGATTTTTTTTAAGTGGTTCGTTTTAATAAAATACAGCTGTATTATCATATGCATATTTTGCATGTCTGAGTAGTATAACGATGTAGCACAAAAACGCAGGTTGAATGGAAGGCTTGCATGCATAGTGTCATAAATTAAGCGGTATAATCTAATCTTAGATACATTTGTAGTACTATTTTAGCTTGTTTGTGTCCAGTGCTTTGGGGTATCATACACTCTAATGATAAACCATCAAGGTAAATAAAAGACTTTCTGTGTTGTGCTTTTGCAAGTAAGTCAGAGTTCTCGCAGCGTGATTTGAAATGCAGACACTCATAGCATGAAATAGAGTTTATGGGGATAATACACACAATAGATGAATTTCAAGAATGAGTTTGTGCTTTGGGGCGAGAGGCGTTTTCTCATCAGTCAAATAAGCAAAAGATGTGCGCTCTCACACATACACACACCTAGAAAAAGAGAATACTTATTCATATTTATGTTTTATTAATGCTCACTGCTTTGCCTTAGGAAAATCCACAAATCATCGCATTGCTCGATTCTGTCTCGCTGAAAGTTTCAATCATTTTCACACACTTCTGGATCTTATTTTGTGTGTGTTTTTTTTTTTTTTACCAGAAAGCCCGGGGGCCACACAGGCCTATAATAAAAACTCTGTACATTATCCAGCTCCTTAAACATAATCCTCAAGTGCACATCTGCATATGAATATACATGTGTGAATATCAATGACCTTCATCTGCGTCGCTCTGAGATGATCTCCAGTTAGAGCGCAAGCAGGTGCACATATGCGAACACATTCATACGCAACACACATACACATGCAGTGCATAAAGTTTCTGCTGAGAGCAGCAGCCTTCATAACACTGCCAACAGCTGGGAGGTTTATTTTACTGCATGATATAAAAAGAAACCTTCATGTAAGCATACACATAAACACAAATCTTTACGTGTAACCAAACTTAGATATCTTGTGTATGTTTTGAGCTCCTCTTTTGTAGGTTTATATATATATAACGCTTGTGCTTTTTTCCTGTTGTTTATTTAGATTTTTTCTACAGCTTAGAGAACTGGGCAGGAATTCCAGACTTCTGGTTGCAAAACTCTTCAAATCTAAAGTCATGTTCCAAGCAACAACTTTCTAGTACTTATATGTAAAATCTGAAAATGTGCAGGAATACATGTTTTTACAATAACAGAGGAAGATCTTCACAAGTATACAATCTAGCTAACATACACATGATAAATGAGTGTGTGTCTTTCTGGTGGCTTTATCTCACTCCATTCAACGATTACATGCGGTTAAAAGTGTTCTGTTTCCACCTAAAGAAGGCTGTGACATTCTGCTGATTACCACAGAAATTCATTTAGAGTTTCAGAGATTTATTCCTTGGTTACAAAAGCCAAACGCAAATGCTTTTATATATCTGTGCAATCATACAGCATTTGAATTTAATTTGAAAAGTTTATCATACAGTTTTTAAGAGTAAGTTCTTTAAGAATACTTGCATCACACTTTAGCCAAAGCACACTTTATTTTCTTTAAAAACTGTGAGGGAGATAAAATCATTATTTTCTTTAAAAATTTAGTCCTGCTGAGTTTCACTGGTGTCAGGCATGTTTTACACAGGAGTGAATAAACAGCTTTAGACTAATGCCTTCGGTGCGTACGTGTGATGTATGGGTGTATCTGTATGTCACAAAACATAGAGCCTACCTTTAAAGAAAGGAGCCTTTTCTCCTTCAGAAAATCAATGTGCTTTCAGTGTTTCTTTGTCTATAAGAATAGGACTGTCTGTCCTGTGAATCCAGGTTGCCTCAAAGACAATAAAACCTCTATAGAACCCTATGAGATACAGATCTCAACTATTCACCTGGAGAAAGCCAGTGCTGTACCTCCACACATGTAGGTGGTGCTGTCTTTAGTATCTACAAAACTGTAAACTTTCTAGTGACTAAAATATATTCTCAGATGAACCAAAACTGAGCCTATATAATCAGATTACAGTGATATTAAACTGTAGTGTAGTTATTCTAAATTATACTAAACAAAGATAAGGCAAAATAAGCTGTTCATAACTTAAATAATGTATCTTATTATTATAATTCTCCTAACTGCAGACCACCAGCATTTTTTTAATCAACTGAAATGATTTATTTTATTTAAAATTAGGAAACTGCACCCCCTGGCTGTGTAATGTTTATATGGCAATTTATTTAACTGAAACAACAACAAAAAATGAGCAAAACAAAGACCAATATACAGTACAGAAAGTATTTAGACCCCCTTAAATTTTTCACTTTTTGTTACATTGCAAAGTTCATCATCTTTTAAAAAAAATTTCTCAATGTACACACAGCACCCCATATTGACAGAAAAACACAGAATTGTTTTTTGCAGATTTATTAAAAAAGAAAAACTGAAATATCATATGGTCCTAAGTATTCAGACCAGTATTTAGTAGAAGCAACCTTTTGATTGAATACAGCCATATGTCTTTTTGGGAAAGATGCAACAAGTTTTTCACACTTGGATTTGGAGATCCTCTGCCATTCCTCTTTGCAGATCCTCTCCAGTTCTGTTCTCCAAAGATGCTCAATTGGGTTTAAGTCAGGGCTCTTGCTGGGCCATTCAAAAACAGTCACAGAGTTGTTGTTAAGCCGCTCATTCATTATTTTAGCTGTGTGCTTAGGGTCATTGTCTTGTTGGAAGGTAAACATTCGGCCCAGTCTGAGGTCCTGAGC
>JAUCMT010000036.1:6297603-6348001 GCA_032357475.1 Enteromius thamalakanensis
TCTCAAGGATGATCAGAAGAAATGGACAGCACCTGAGTTAAATAAATGAGTGTCACAGCAAAGGGTCTGAATACTTATTACCATGTGATATTTTAGTTTTTCTTTTTTAATAAATCTGCAAAAATGTCAACAATTCCGTGTTTTCTGTCAATATGGGGTTCTGTGTGTACATTAATGAAGAAGAAAAATTAACTTAAATTATTTTAGCAAATGGGTGCAATATAACAAAGAGTGAAAAATTTAATGGGGTCTAAATACTTTCCGTACTCCCTGTATTTCTTAATGCCCATTAAGGAGCCATATGCCCATTGCCCCTGATGTGAAGATTGAACAGAAACAAATGTGAAGAAAAAGAGAAGTTGTTTTTTGCCATTGAAATAAAAAAAACAATAAGCTGTTTAGCTTCCTAAAAAACTGCTGTGAAATTATTGGCCCATATAAAGCGGTAAATATTCATGGCCTTTCTCTACACAATGTTAAACAGAGGTGTTAGTCATTTTTAAAAGGATGTAGCCTTTTAGAGGAGATTTATTTTTCAGACCTGCCACAGAACATTAGCGCAAGCTGTCACTGGGGTTAAAGGGCTAGAAATATGAGAGAAAGTTTTGCCATTGAGATAAAAATAGATTGAACTGAGCTGTCATCTGAACAAAGTCAAAATAAAGAGAGTCAGCCTGAAACAAAAAGGTTGCATCATTAACATTAAAGACTCTCAAGGGATTTAACTTTGACTTGAACGTTTCTCTTCTCGCTGTAAACACAGATTCTGTGATGTCACTTCCTTTCTGTGGCAGAACTGGGTTATAATAGCTTGCTCTCTAAATTTCGTGTGACCTCTATGTTATGCTATTTTATTTTGATCTGACTTCCTTTGTTTCTTGTTCCCTAGCTTCCTTTGCTCTTCTCTATGTCTTTCACCGCGGTTCTCTAGAGTCTGGATACCCACTCGACCTCCGCTGGCTCTGCCTTTAATTAAAAAGACAGAGAGACAAGCTGACTCTCTACAGACCAATAATTAGACACACACACAGGTCTCAAAGACATTCACAGGCATACACACACATCAGTGCCAAGCACATGCACACACACACTCTCTAAAGACCAATGACAAATGCTCTCATCTCCCATCTCCAGGTCACTTCTGACACTTGCTCTCTACATCCCGAGAAGGTGTACAATAACCACAATTAATCTGCATGCTCATTAATATTCAGCACTGTGACAAAGCATGGATAGCAGCTCATAATGAATAAATCCGTCACTGCGAATCCCATTGGAAGGAAAAACAGGTCACTGGTCTGCATATATTTGAATGTGAAGGGTACACAGCCGCTTTTACATATCTTATTATTACTGAGCACAATTTTTACTGAGAAAAACAGTGGCTCCAAAAATATTAGGACACTTTATGCTCCACAATATTTCTGTGTTATATATAAAAAAAGAAACTAAATTGAATGTTTTGGTTTTTTTTTGCATTTTTATAGGCAAAAATCCACAAAACCACAAAAAAATTTACATTTCAACACAGTAAAACAATAAATATATCATTCAAAATGAAAAAGAAATCATATGGACACTTTCTGGAGGAACATGACACTGTAAATATTGACCACACTTTGCAACTTCATGCCAACTAACTTCGTAACACTTCAGTATAGGGATAAATTTTCATTATTAACTAGTTGCTTATTAACATGCCTATTATTAACATAATGGCTGTTTATTATATTCTGCATCCATAATCCTACCCAATAGCTAAACTAAACTTAACTTAAACTTTACTTTACTAACTATTAATAACCAGAAAATTAGTTTACTGTTTACTGAGTGTACTGAGGCAAAAGTCGAATTTAAAGTGCCCCTATCATGGATTTTGTGTGTAAAACTGCTGAATGGAAACATCCTGCAAAGCTTAAAATCTGAAATTGTATAAAGTTATTGTCTTTTAAAAGAAAGAGTCGACTCTGTATTATTGAAACAAGACATTTTTTAAACGAAACTCTATCCATTTAACGTTGAAATCAACATGAAACATTAGGATATCGTCCACCCACTTGTTGGTCTTTTGGCATTGGTCTGAAAGAAAATGCAAATTAATTTTTGCCATTAGGTGCAATAATCTTTTAGATTATTAAAGGAATAGTTTTAAATTCTGCACTTAACCCATCCAAGTGCACACACACCTGGAGCAGTAAGCAGCAGCCAGTGCTGCGGTGCCAGGGGAGCTGGTGGGGGATCGGTGCTATGCTCAAGGGTCTCACCTCAGTCATGGTGTTGAAGGTGGAGAGAGCGCTGGTTATTCACTTCCTCCACCTACAATCCCTGCTGGACCTGGGGCCGACTCTCTATCCATTATGCCACAACTGCCCCTATGCTTGAACAATAAACTGCACCTGAGATTTTATATATTTTGCATGGACTGGTAGGGTTACAGAAAAACCAAGGACACGTTTAATGCATTCAATATAGTAATGAGTTTTAGCCAGCTGTTTTCCCACCTTGGTATTGATAAAATGTATTACTAGTCAACCTTTTAATTGAAAGGAGGAATATTTACAGATTCACTCAGACTAAAGTCTTACTGAATTGGCACAAAGTGTTGTATTGCAGTCGCCTTAAGTGACAGTCAGAAATCTGAATTTGACAGAAATCTGAGCTTACCATTTCAAATGCATTTGTGAGTTTCAGCAAATTTTTGCATGATGGAGCTTTGGAAATATGCACATATAGCAGAATAACCTGAAAAGAAGATCAGGAATATAAAAAGAAGTCTAATTATTTAGGTTTAAGAATGACTTCAGGGAACCAATACTAGATTTGTACATGTAATCCTCTAATATAAGATTGCTAAGCTTTACAACAACATATTTTACAATGACAGGAGAAAGAATTTTTTAATTCCACATATTTATAATCCCCGGCTGTGGAAATGCTGAGAGTAGGGCTGTTTGTTTCACTTTCCCTCCACTTTGTACATAAATCCCTGCGCTGAGCAAATGACAAATTATTTCAGTTTCAAACTTTTATTGGTACTGGATATTCTTATACTTTGAGAATGGCTGTGTCTCATAAATCATGTGATTTTTAAATGATAAGTTAGTGGCACAATACATGAATCTGTAAAACAGAGTTTAACAAAATATATTCACATTGCTCCGGTAGATTCTAATAATGATTATGAGATTTCTGGGTTTGAGAGAATAAATCCTGAGGTTATGCAAGCAGCTCTGCACGTTAAGTGACAAATTATAGAAGACAGAATGTGCATAGATTTACTTGAACATATAATTCTTAAGAGTAATGCAGGTAAACGCATATGACTTGCAGTCCATAACAGCTCTTAAATGCGCTTCTACACTACCTATTCTATAGCTAATATCATATATACAGGTTGATGTCACAGGAGGTAACTACTCTTTAGATTACATTAACTTCGAAGGACTTCATTTTTGTATTAAAGCGTAGTTTGCTGAAACTTTTCTACATCTTTCATCATCTTTGAACAAATTAAAGAAAAAGGAAGAAAGGAA
The DNA here is from genome assembly GCA_032357475.1 of Enteromius thamalakanensis. NCBI lineage: Eukaryota > Metazoa > Chordata > Actinopteri > Cypriniformes > Cyprinidae > Enteromius > Enteromius thamalakanensis. The sequence continues at coordinate 6,301,137 of JAUCMT010000036.1, forward strand.
CAAAAAAGACACTAATAATTAATATTCACTACTGTTCAAACATCTGGGGGTCAGTAAAATTTTCTTTTAAGAAATTAATACTTTTATTCAGCAAGGATGCATTAAACTGATGAAAAATGCCAGTAAAGTCATAATGTTACAAATGATTTCTGTCATTCTGATAAATGTTGTTCCTTTGAACTATCTATTTATCACTGTTTCTATTGTGCATGTTTCTTGACCAAGTCAGCATATTAAAATGATTTCTAAAGAATAATGTGGCATTTAAGGCTGGAATAATTTAACATGAAAACTCATACATCACAGGAATAAATAAATATTAAAAGATACTATAATAATAAAAGTTATACCAATATTACATATATCATTTTTGTCTGTATAGGTGGGTAGCAATTCCTTGTTTTCTTTGCTTTATTGTAATGTTCTCCATATTTCTGAAACTGCTGAAAAACATTTTAAGATGCATACTCTGAATAAAACTCATAATCTTTCAAGAAACTTTTATGAAAAGTGACTTGCTGGAAAACTAAAACATTGGCATCCTCTCAAACCGCCCTAATATCGAAAAGTCCTTTAAAACTAACCAGGCTTGATGTGTCCCCGAGTCAGAGTGTTTACTGCTACAAGCTCAGCCACTCTGCTGCCCCGAGATAGAGAGGACACGCATACACACACACACACAACCACTTTGGCTGTCACTCCAGAGCGAAACTGTTGGAGGATGTGTAGACATTTGGATGGACAGCCAAACTCTTCAAGGACATCCCTCATGCTCTCCGCAGGCCATGAATACCCACACGAACACATGTGCACACACACCCTTGAAAGTTTCACATGAACGCACGCATGGACGTAGCTGACTGCCATCTTCCTGTAGGGCATCAGCAGAGCATCAACATGAAACTTCAGCGCAACAGACAGGCAAACAGAATAAACCCTTGTGCAACCCATGATTGTACAGCCATAATCTGCGATTCTTTCACAGCAGGTTGGAGAGTTTTTTAGAACGCTAAAATCACTGCTCGATCACAATCAAACTCCCGTAGAGAGACTTCCCCTGGAGATGTGCTTGCTTAGCCAAATTTGCATAAGATCTGTTTTGTCTAGACAACAAAACACACAAAGCCCACGTTCACAATGATTTCTTACTCTGCGGGGGCTCCTCTCAGAGAAAATGTCATCGTGGACTTTGGAGGGCAAACTATGGATCAGGACCCAAGGGCAAGCGTAGCAGGGACCGCAAAAATGATTCTCTTGCATTTCCATCATCTTTATGGATTTTCATTGATTGTTTTTACAATTGAGAAAGCGGCCAAACAGCCTCTCCATTGCCGTGAATCAAAAGTGAAAGCTTTCAGCTTTCAGTGACATTAGGCCTAAGAGAGTATGCTTTCAGCAGAACACACAGTTTCTTGCTCTCTCACACACACACACACTCACTCTGCTTCGGGAAAACTGCTGAATGCAACAGATCAATTTGGTCGCTAAAGCCACTAAAATCAAAACATAGCAAATGCTTCAAACATGCAAACGTTACTCTAGTTGAAAGCCGTACAGCATGAGCCAAACAAGTATCATCGTAAAACGTAAATTGTAGCTGCGTTCCAATTGGTAGAGTCTCTTTACTTATCTACAGTTGAAGTTCTCTTAACATGATAAAATGCGTTAATTTAAAACACCCTGCAACGTCATCACAAACAAAACTCATACTAGATCCATGTGTATAGAAAAATTTTAATATATCATATATTTCATTAGTATAAATTGCCATATTTTAAAGCATTAGTAATGTCTGTTGCATTCTCTTATGTGAAAACTTGCCAGTTATATTATAACTAAAATAAATCCATTCCTTCATACACACTGTAACAAAAGCAATTACATATTTTACAGATTACGAAACCTATTTTCTTGAAAATTGTACATTTATAATATTAAAAAATAAATAAATAAAAAACATAAAAAGTTGTAGGTTTGTGAGCTCCCAGCATGCAATGCACCATGAATAAATTATGCGGTTACATTAGAATATTGTTTTGCTGTTTGCTGGCTTTAAGAGTTTTGTTGTTTTGTCATTGTTTTGATGTAAAGAGCTTATATTTTTACATTCCTGGTTTTTGAGGCCTACAGTAAGTACAAATATTAAAAACTATATCCTGGATGGCTATTAAAAAAATGTATTGTGTTACTAATTTAAAAAAAAACGCGGAGGAAGAAATCTACTGACAAATGAATTATTTTACATTTTTATTTGTATTATTCTTATTGTTATTTTTCAAATTGTCAAAAAGTAATATAATGTAGTACAATTATTAATACAACTCAATTAATATGGACTATGATGACTTTATAATTTTAGGTTTTAAAAAAGGACCTCTAAATATTTGTGTTTGAAAATATAAAGTGTTGCGGATTGATTATACGACAGAATTTAGATTTTTCAGTGATCTGTCCCTTTAAGATGGCATAATAACCTGCAAAGTCCACTGTTTGAGGCATTTACAATCGAATGGAACACCTTGCCTCTGATTCTTCCGTGATGTCATCACACACACACACACACATGCATGGCTGCAACACTCTCTCTATGTCACCTTTGAGTAGCTGTATCCTACTCTACAGGTATCTGTCCATCTGCTCTCACCTTCTGGAGCAAGCAAGAGTATTTAACACAGGCTGCACTATAATAACAGTAAAAATTAGCATCATCATTATTGCCTATGTGTCTAAGTGCGTAAGTAGCACTCGTATGTGTGCGCGTCAGTGATTGAGAGAGGTACAACAGAGGTGCGAAAGGCCAGACATTAGCTTTATCACTTGTGTGGTAATAAGACAGAGTGTCTACAGGAAGCACAGAAAGGTTTCACATCTGATGAAAACTGGCATGACAGAGGGCTTCATTTGTTGCTTGCCGCTGAGAGGCTACCGGTGTCTTCTCTTCTCGTGCTAACATCGTTTCCTAAACGGATCTTTTGAAAATACCATATGGGCCTCATTTTTCATTTAACGTCACGATTGTGTGTGAGGCTTTTTTTATATATTACTGAACGCTATTCTTTAAACAATTTGATGCTTCGTTATGTATAGCAGTGTCAAATCGATACAGCGAATGTCTATGTGCAATGCAATAAATGTGTGTATGCCAAGGCGAGATAGAGACAGAAAGAGTTTGCGTGGATGCTATTTGTTCTCTGACGTTCAGTTTGCATCTGTGGCATCGCAAAACATCACTCATACGGTTCGGTGAAAGATACTTCGATGGCATCAGCAGCACTGCAGAAACACGCACGCACACATAAATTCTGCAGGTATTAGCCTGCCAATCTAAAAGTCTGCTGACAGAGACAGTCATTTATATTTCAGATGAGGCACAGAAATTGTGAGGGAAAAGGAATGAGTGTGGGTTACAAAAAATAGGCGCCATTCACACTCAAAACACAGCAGCATATGGAGAAATACAAACAGAGCACCCTAGGCGCTAGAGATGTAGATATCTAGCAGATGCAGCAAGTAGATTATTGATGAAAGAAATTGATTGTTTATGAGGTAAAGTGGTGCAGGCAGATAATTGACAGTCATATTAAAGCAGTATCAATTCATTCTTCTGAACCTGGCTCTTATTGGCAGGTTCTTCTAAAACATCTTCATCTCAGAACAGATGCCCTAATGAAGTATGCATCAAATCACAGGTGATGAGACAAGAGCTGTGTCCGAAATCCTCTACGTATTTAATATGCACTGTATTCAAACAAATTGGATGTCACTGAAATTGTCTTTCCACATGATTTCCTGACAACATCTGCAAAATAATGCATGCAACATTTAGCCCCAAGAAAGTACTTTCTCACCAAAAGCACTTGGCTCACAAGTCTGAAACCTTTTTTTCGACTTCTCTCAGCTACCCGTGGCCTTATGGGACAGTAAAGTGTCCACTAGCTGCACACTTCATTATCTTAGCAGATGCAGTAGGTCATCCGGGTATTGCTTGCCTACAGTTTCATAAATACAACATATTTTGACATCCTTCTCTTTTTGCATAGTCTGTGGTAAGGAAGCACAGATATAAGTACACATATTCACATATGAGGGTAAATGTCTGAGTTATGAGAAAGTAGAAGTAAGAATTATTGTATGAAATGTGTTGCTCATAAAATACAATTAAAGGCACAGTATCTCAATACAAAATCGTTCATACAATATTTAAATATAAACCTTCACATTTGCCATATAAATAAAGAGTTGAATAGACATTTCTGAGAAAGTTGAGTATGAGCACAACAGTTACAATGAAAATGATGTTCAAATAATTATGTTCACATACTTTAATATCATGATTGTATGAGTGATAACTGGTGGCTTTCAATAGTCAATATAATCCTTTATGGAAAGTACACATTGATTAAAAAAAACGTTTATATTAAGCGAAGGCAGATTGATTTTTCTTTTTATGGATGGATTATGTTCTCACTGCCTATTAATTTGTGGTCTGTCAAATCCCTGAGCAGGGAATTTGCGCGCTTTTTTACCCTTGCTTTGGATGGTAGCTTGGTTGCAGAGTCTATGTTCATAAGCACAAGAGAGAGATTGTGTTTTTGTTTTTGCTGTTAAAGAAACAGAAAAGGTGACGCACGCGTGCGCGCGCTGGTTTTGCAGCTGCTGCGCGCTAGTCCTGCGTCTGAATTACTCCAGAATATCAAAGCCATCACAATACAAAACTACAGATAAGATGTCCCACTTGTTCCATTTTAACTTTACATTTGTATACAAATAGCAATGCATTGCTTTTTCAAGTAAACTACGTTGGATAAAGTTCACACTCACGCTGCTGTTGTGTCCGGACCACAGCACCATGGCCTGATTATGAGCGGAATCTCCGGACAGCGCAAAGGTGGATGTGATCAGGTGTGGCTCATTCTGCCTCGGGCTCTTCCCGGTACCGTCAACTCCTCCGGTACGCCTTAACTCGAACCGAGAACCGGCCGCGCTGTCAGACGAAAATAGACTGCGCGTTTCTCTCCTGTTCACTTTGGTTTCCTTTGTTGGATAAACTTTTCCGTCTTTTTCTTCAGCTGGGCTCGTCCGTTCCGCTCTGGATATGTGCGCGTTCTGCAGTTTCTCTGTCCATGACACGAAAGGAGACTTTTTGTGCTCTTCGGGGGAAAGTTGAGCTCCATCAAGTCTCCGTTTCCAGTTTTTATCAGTGCTGCCGTCCAGTGCACTTCCAAAATCACGGCTGATAAAAGCTGTTGGCTTCGCCTGTGCTTCTTTCTGGCGTATTGGTGCGAAGCACGAGGCGCAAGTGAAATCTGAGCGCGCTGGGAGCGGCACGAGAGCGCAGAGAAAAAACAGCGTCCAGTACGTCCAGCTCGACTCGAACCCCAAGACATCCTTCATCTTTATCATTCTCCCTCTCATTTTTACCTTTTAGACCTTACCAAGTCCTTGTAAATTCCCTTAAAATGCCAACATAAACATCTAAAATAACTTTTCGCCACGGTAGGTACGTTGGGGGGGATACCTGTATAACGGTGAATGTGTCTGATGTGCGGGTTCGGTCGGTTCTGAGCGGGGTGTAGTTACCGGAGGGGTGGAGCCGCTGAGTGACACGCTCTCACTCACTCACTCCGGCTTGGATCGAGCTCGGGAGCAGAGTGTGTGACAGGTGCGCGCGCGGGGTATAGCGATGGCCCCGAGGGTATCCGCGAGCAGAGACATCTGGAGCAGTCGAGACTGCATCTTTTCATATTAATATGTAAGCAGGCAAACAGATAAGCTCGTCTGCCGTCACATCAGTGAGAGACAGATTTTTAAAAACAGGAACAAAATCATAACCACTAATAAGTCTTAATTTTAGAAAATGTACTTAACAGTGATTGGGGCTCCTTAAATAAACGTTTATCATTTACACTCCCTGTTGTCTTTGTAAACATACTGAGACACATTTCCTAAATAATTCGTATGCATTACTTTTCCATTCCTTGAAGTGCATTGTTACCAAAACAACCACATCTGTTTCAAAAATGAACAAAATACCAAAAAAAGCACTGTAGAATATGCTTATAAAATTTTGATTATTATTTCCTTATACTCTGTCTATCTAATTTCACTATCAATTCTGCAAATTCAAAGTGGTGAGTTGCTTTGAAAACATATGATAAGAAATGGTATTCGGCATAAATGGTGTCAAAGATAGCAAGGTGGATTGACGGGGAATCTTTTAAATCTAAATTCGGATGCGAATGAGTTTTCAGAGCTTCAGTGGAGGGTGGGGTAGGAGGGAATTTGTAACACCTTACATTTGAGTTTTCTCCTTACACATAGCTATAGAAGTTTAAAAGGTTTAGGGTGTCTCAGTCAGCTCGCAAACACATTTACACAGTGTACCAAAATATAAAAAGCTATTTTAAATCAAAAATGTTTGCTGAATATTTGCTTAGAATTGTTGTCAGGTTTTCTTCAGTCTCTTAAACTGACATAAATGGTGAACAAACACGATCTTACAAAGAATTTTCAACATAAGATATTGTCTCTGCGTGGTGCGTTATACTGTCGTTTTTTTCATACCAGTGATGTTTTAATGAGTGACTGCATAATTGGGTTGCAGGAAATTGAGTCATCTGTGTCCCAATTTTAAAGTTTATCAATGTGCTTGTTAGTGCCCAAATTCATGTCTACAACAGATTGATTGACGACATAGGGACCTAAAAAGTAGAATGAGTCACCTCAGAATCTATGAAGTTTTTGGTCATTATGAAAACTCTTGGAGTTTGAAATTTTTTTTTGTCACTATACAAGTTTGTACAGAAGCCAGTTGTTTAAAATAAGAAATAAAGGCACATTGTGAGAAATAAATTTGCAATTGTGTGCCATAACTGTGATAAATAAGGTCACTATTGTGAGACCTTGTTTGTTTCCCCAGTGAAAGAGTCTGGCTTCTGTAAGAAAAAAAGGTAAATAAATGAAAAAGGTACTGGTAATTTTCTACCAGGACGTTATCTGTTAAGTTTACAGACATTTCCATTACCCTAACACTCAAACACAATGCAATGTGCATTTCAAAACACAGTTAAAACACCTGTGAAAAATCTATACAGAAAATTCCCTCATATTAACACAATACACTATAGGCCCTATTTTTATAGACTTTTCCTATATATGTTCAAAGGACATCAGGGTAAGTAAATGACAGAGTTGTATTTTCCATGAGCTATTCCTTTCATTTCAAAGTTAAAACCTGAAAATAAGAGGTTTAGTATTGAACCCTTGCAAGGAACAATAAACATTAATATATATATATATATATATATATATATATATATAAAAGTTAAAGCATCTAGATTCTCTGTGTAAACATCCTAATCATCTAGTGAACTGCAATTTGGGAAAGATTAAAAAAAAAGGGGAAGCAAGCTTGAAAGAGATTTGCATTTATGATTAATTTAAAACAACCTGTCGATTGCATGATTAGAGAGAGAAACAAACATTAAGAGAGAGAGGGCGTGAGATGTCTTTCCTCTCCTTTGGGAAGGAAGTGGCATGTGTTTGAAGCAGGGGGGGGCAAGGGAAACTTTTTATGCAGCAGAGTTAAAATATGCACAATTACAACTGGCTCTGTATGAACTAGAACACTTTCACACATGGACACACATATAAACATGCATGTTCAGCCTGATGTGAGGAAGGTCAGAAATATCTAGTGTCCTTTTTTTTTAACCACGATTAAGGGGATCTGGAAATTACCCTAGCTCTGTCCATCACAGAAAACCCAGAGGATTTGCGTAAGCGCCATAGATATCTTTATTTTCCAGCACTCTCAGCTGAACTCTAACCCTTGCTAACAGCTAGAATGATTTATTGAACTGTATTGCAGTCACTGTCTTAACTCATCAGCTGACCTACCTGTTAAGTTGGTCTGATTTAATTTATTAGAACAGTCAAGTTGAATAAACACTTCACACAGTAAATGTGCAGTGCTTAAAGGGAAAGTTCACCCATCCCAAGAAGGAAAATTCTGTCATCATTTACTCACCCTCGTGCCATTTCCAACCTTCTTTGTTCTGCTAAACACAAAAGAAGATATTTTGAAGGATAATGGAAAGACAAAAGGAGGTCAATGGGAATTGGTTATCATCATGCTTAAAAATATCTTCTTTTGTGTTCAGCAGAACAAAGAGATGCATAAAGGTTTGGAACGACACAAGAGTGAGTAAATTATTTTAATTTTGGGTCGCTATCCCTTTAAGGTAATAGCGCATCTATCCATCCAAGCTTGAAGCTTACACACTTGTGTAGAGGAATGGGACTATATATCATTGATGTGAGTTTTCAAATATGATTTCCACCCTGTTTTAACATCTGAATACAACCACGTACGTTTCTACAAAGCCAGAACATTTAAAATGCACTAAAGGTGTGTCATTTTACATGAGTAATTGCAGCAGCAGCTTTTTCAATGGGATTCCTTCCCCTTGTTGCGTTCATAAATCATTTGTTTGTGTTTTGAAAGGAAGCTTTTTCCTGGCGGAATGCCTGGTGTAATCGCAACGTGAAGGTGACTGACGGGAATGGTTTGCATGTATCGAATAATTGGCATTTCACTAATCACTTATTGCTGTGTCAATGCTTTGTCAGATTTTCTGACAGTTCCAAGGGTAATAAATCAATAACCTCTTCCTCTGTGACATTTTTACTTTAGGGCAGACTTTCCCTATGATTCCAACCTTGAATACTCCACCAGTTGGCCAGCAACAATGGTATGACTTATATATATATATATATATGCATGCGGCTCATGGCTCTAAGTCCACTCAAACACTCTTCATTTTACGATATACTGCTGCAAAATATAGATACTTAATGTCACATTCTTCAGACTGACGTATGTTCGTGCACATTCAAACACATGCATGTGCGAAGACTCGCAGCCTCCAGGCAGTGTCCCATTTGTAGTGTTCTCAGTCCATGCAGGAGCTTGTTAGCTCTGACACTTTGGTATGAGATCTGACAGACACTGAAATGGCCTCCTCCTGCACACACACACACACACACACACACTTATGCAGACATGTGAAAGAGAGAGCTGCAGAGCTTTTATCACTGCAGTTGCTATTGTGTGTAGTGGAAAACACACATGCACACACACACACACACACACAGACATAAGAGCACATTCATTGGTCCTAGTGGATGGGTTTCTATGTTGTGCAGAAACAGTCAGCTGAGAGAAAGAGAGAAATACCAGAAACTGACATAATGAAGCAGCGACACTCACACTGGTTGGATTTATTTAAAAAAATGAACAAAGGAAAGAAGAGCACTGAAATTCCTGACTGTCCTGAAACTGAATAATCCATATTAGATTAATTGTTTTTACGAAGACAATGTTCTTTTGTTCATTACGGCTCATTATCTGTGCAGTGTTTTTTCTCTTCATTAAGGCTCATTATCTGGGCAATGCTCACAGTCTGAACAAATCTCTGAATTTTCAAAAGACAATCTTAAACTACTGACGTGATGCATTTTTAAGCTGCAGAGCCTGGATTTTTGTTGGTAAACACATGGGCATGAGTCTCCAACAAGGTCAGCAAAGGTCTACCCTGATCAACAAAAGCCTTTGTTGTTGTAGAGCTGAAAATAGCATGTCAGTGGCAACATTATAGGCTGAACTTTTAAAAGCATTTTCTCTTGACTGTTATGGTAGGTCTCAAGTGAAAGTCTGAAGCTTAAAGTGTTAGTTTACCCACCTGTCATTATTTACTCGCCCTCATGCCATTCCAGCCATATGGCTTTTTTCTTTTGTGCTACACAAATGGAGTTTTGACACGTTCATGCAATTCTTTTCCATACAGTTGGAATGCATGCTATCGAGCTCTAAACTCAAACTACAAACATCGTGCTATATTTCAAGTCTTCTGAAGCAATTCATGAACAGACAGAAATGAACAAAATTATTTGCATATAGTTTGATGTCAGTGATGCTCACGTGTTTTGTAACCAGTTGTTGTTTGACAAGTTTTAATATGCTGTGAGAGATTTTTCAGTGAATAATGATTTAAATAATAAATCAAATGCCATTCACAAAGCATCAGAAGATGAGTCAGTTTGAACAGGTTCCCTTTTTTCTAAAGCACAGAAGAAAGAAACACATGTTAGTTTGAAACTACGTGAGGGTGAGTGCATGATGTCAGATTTGTTTAATTTTGTGTGAACTATTACTTTAACTATTCCAGAATTATTCATTAATGAAAAAACACATCTGATCAATGTACGTATAAAGTCACAAAGCTGTAGTGGAAATATAAAAGCATATCAATGCAGCTGTGATGTTTAAAGTAAAACTGTTTTGAAACATCATAAATGAATGATGACAGATTTTTGGTATACAGCATCCAATTACATTACTTTGCATTGACACAATTGGGAACAGAAACATTTGAGAAGTATCCTGTGAGAGTCCATCAAATAGTAAAGTTGGAGGTTTTGTATACAATTTTGCTCTTTTAAAATGAAAACATCAAAAAAAAAAAAAAAGAAAAAAGAATTGAGCACATGAAGATGTTCTAAATAGCAGGCAAGTACAAATTACTCAATGCAATGTGATCAATTTCATTCAGATGTTTCCCCAGTGGTTAGAGGTCAGGACACCAAGCTAAAGATGCTGCATTTACACAATGTTTTGATTGCCTTATCGACCCATCGTCATGGCAATTATGTGACTGATGAGTAAAATGTCTATTTTATTACGTAACAAAATTATAGTCAACAGAATTAGGAATAAGAGTAACTCATTGGTACCTCTTACAATAAATCTCCCGTTAAACTCGCTAAATATGAAAACAGTGACACACATCTTGAGGCCAATAAACACAATCATTCTGAGACAAAACTATCAGTTACAATTACGCTGGCAAATTAACTATTAATGAATAATGAAGACCACTGCACACAAGACGTGGTTTGTCTTTAATGGGGTTTTGAAATCATTCTTGCTGTGTTTAATGTTGACTCTCTTTCTCTCTCTCGCTCCTTTTCCTCGCTCTCCAATTACCGCTGCTGCTTCGCCATTCGAAATCTTAATCAGAGAGCAGCCTATTCATTTATAGACGGGCATCCATGCATATTAGCAATACAAACACATGCAGACGCACAAATATTCACAGGACTTCGCGGCACTGCCGAGTGCATTTGTTTATTGCCACTGGAAAGCAAACACCATCTGTTAATGAACAAACTCTCTGACCCACTTAGTTTCATTCACTCAGTCTTAGCCTTATACATCCACATGCTCCAGACAGACAGAGGTTCACAAGTGTGTCATCTGAGACAGAAAAGAATACTATTCTAAACTGAAATGGTTTGTGCCTTCTAATGTTTTTCCAAGGCACGGCATGAATCAATACTATCAGATTGACTTTGGCTCTTTGGGAAAACAAATCAATAAATAAGTTGTTTTCTATATGAGCACCTTAATAGACATAAATCAAAAGAAGAGCCTATGAGATGTGCAATGGATTAAAAGAGAGAGTGTGCAAGAGAGAACGAGAGAGTGATGCCTGCCTCTCTGTTATTGAACGGCTAAAACAATATGTGTAAGAACTATATTCACACCATAACTATACATTCAAATAATGACAAGCAGACTAAAAAGGGGGTTTATGAGATGCATTGTGCTTCAGGTTATATTGTATTTATTCAATAGCGTTGGCTGACTATATCCTCTTTTTCCCTGACATGTCCTGGCCGGGTTTTCTAAATTGCCTAAAATGTCCAGGTTATGGTTTTGTTTGTTTTCATACTTGTTGAAGGTAATGACTAAAATGTAAAAATATATATATATATATATATATATATATATATATAGTTAAGATAAGCTGGAAGATATGTTTTCACTACAAGCTATATGGCAAGATATTTCAGATGAATATTTTTTGCATTTTTTATATATAAAATATTGAAAATAGTTGTTATTTGATATAGTATTTATTACAAAAAAATCTCCAAAGAAGTTTAAAAAATCTAAAAAAAAATTTAAAAAGTGTTGGCAGTTGATGTGTGTGTAAATGAGGAGAGAAAGCGAGTGGTTAAAAATGAACCGCATGCCAGGTGCATACTGTCATACACAACCACATCTAAAAGACCTATTCGTATGACTCAGCAGAAGTTTCTCAAAATTGGCTTTCAAAAAGCAGCCTACTGTGGCACCACAGCACACTGATGGTATCAGATGCAAGCACCAGATGGAAAATCATATCAGATTTACAGACTATGTTATATGGAGGTCAATCTATTCACCTTATTTTAAATGTAAGATCGGACATGGCCTCAAAAATAACCTTTATAAGCTGCTTGATATTGCAAACTATTCCTTATATTATTTTAATTATCTTCATATTTAAGTACACTGGTTAAGTGCAAGTAGTTTTAGTTCACACACTCACAGAAAGCAGCTTTATTCTGAATTGGAAAATAAGGTGGATAGGGTTTTATTTTTGTTACTTCAAGTGTTTTTTACGAGCTGCAGGTGTTGCACCTAATGAAGACGATCTTAATCGAAGGATAGGATGCATTTGCAGGTTTGAAAGGACTGTGGGTAAATATCCACTTCATGCTGTGCTTATTTTGTTCTGTGTGTTGTTTAAAAAATATACCATACTGTGAGTGTAAGTGGTCTCAATGATTCACATTTGCTAGTTCAAAACAGCTGGACAAGCAACTTTACTGCTGAAATATTGTCAGTGGAAATGTAATGCTATGGTGTTTGTCAGCAGTACCCCACCGCTTCATCAATAAAGTAAAGCTCCCTACTCAGAAATGTAGTTAAACTAATTGTAGTGACACTATTGCACAGCTCTGATAGTCACTTCTAAAAAAAAGCTTAAATCTAAATTGCTGATGTATGTAAAAACATGTTTAATTTGCTCAGCGTATCAGATCAAGGGTAAAAAAAATGAAACAAAAAGCAAAGGACTGCACAAGATCTTTTGGAAGAGCTACTGGCCATGTAGTGTGTCCTGGTAAAAGTCCTCCTTCTACCTGGCCTGATAAAAAGAAGAAGAAAAAAATCGATAAATTCAGGCCCTAGAGTCCAAATCAGTTTAAACCAGTGCATGGGAGAGAGAGATAGGACAGAGCAAATGTCAGTCTTTTAGTCTCTCTTTTCCACACTTTAGATATTAGAGCAAAATGAATAGAAGAGAGTCTTTTGACTTCACAGGGCCCACGAGGCTGGTAAAAAAAACCTAATGATTATTAAAACAACAGGGTGTTGAAAAGAAAGACCCGTATGTGTTGCATCAGTCTTTAATCAGTTTAATCCAGTCTTGAAATCGGTTTAATCCAGTTTTAAAACTTGGGGTTGAGTTGAAAAACTATAGAAAAGAAAAAGCCATTGCAGGTCATAAGCGAACAAAAGTTGCATAGAAGACTGGATTATTTTCTCATGTACTAGGCAGAAACCTTTCTCACAGAGCTTGTTGAGAACCAGTCATGCTTCCATATCTTGCATTATGAGTTTGCTTTATTGCCTGATTTCCCAAAATTGCTATCCTAAAAGAGATACCATGGCCAGGTGAGCTGTCAGACTTATAAGTATATTCTGTGCAAATCACAACAAAGTAATTAATTTTGACATGCTTTCTGGTCCATTAGTCTTAGCCTGTAACGACCTGGATCTTTCATAAATTATTTTTACAAATGTGGTACAAAAAATGTCTTTTCCCCCAACAAATAGTTAGCAGTTTGCCTTCACCTTGATTTTCACACTGGGAAGAAAAAATATTATATTCGCTGTTTTATTTTTTGTTTATCTAAGAGGTTTGCAGGTTTTTTGGAACATGTTTTACAGTTAAGCCCTGAAGTATATATCTATATTAAAGAAAAATACTTTAGAATGGGTAACAGAGTTTTTGTGTAAGAAGATCTGAGATCTGCTCGAGAATGTCTGAGGTTCTTACAACAGCTATACGAGAGAATGTCTTGTGCAGAAATAATTCTCTTTCATTTTTCTTTTCAACTTTGTCTCTTTTTCTTACTCCTGTGAATATGTGAATGATAACAAGGGAATGCGAGAGATTCTCATATATATATGTGCGTTTGCTGCGGTGGAGATTTATTTTGCACAGACCATATTACATGTGGGTCAAGATCTGTTGATTTAAAATCCCACAATATTTCACCATGGGGTTTTATTTCAGCTCATGTTGTTGTTGTAATGTTTACTGTGACCCCAAGCCATGTTCTGCAGGGCTAATGCTCAGTCGGGATTTAATATGCCTGGGATAACAGACTACACTTACTAGTGTCCATATGTTTGTGTATGTGCTCATGGGAGTAAAAGTGTGTTTTCGTCTCTTCAAGTAATTATTGATGTGTAGAAGCTTTTAGCGAGCAGAGTGCATAACTAGATTGCGGATCTTATCTTAAATTAATATGTCACTAATTAGGAGCTAGATAGATTGATACCTAAGGGTTAGTTTTAATTATTGATCAATTTGGTTTTTCCCCATACATTATATTTAATTATTTGGCTGATAACAGTTCTTAATATAATGCTAGGATGGGGTTGATGCACCCGCTTCGGATGTTATCACTCGATTGAATGGGCCGTTATCATACATAGGACTACCTACTAGTAGGCTTAGAACGCTGTTATCATCCATAGGACTACTGGGCATGCGCACATCAATCGAACATTTTATTTTTCTAACACTTTGCGTGAATAATACTGTTTTTCTATCATGGTAAAGGGTAGGTGTTAGGGTTGGAGTAGGTAGGTGTAAACGCTAAATAAACACAGTCTAATTGCTAGAATAATTCATTTAATTTTAAGTTTTACCAGTAGGTGCACCCTACTGACCCAAATATATGCGCTGATAACGACTGATAAACACACAAATTGTGTGTTTGTGTACTGGTTTTTGTGGTTTAAGGGGACATACAGTAAATGTTGTTAATGACATGGGTATAACCAAGGTATTACTGTACAATTTGAAGGTGGTTTAAAAGGACACTTCTTATGTCCTTGTAATTCAAAAGGATTGAAAACCAAACTAAATAGTGCTTGGATCGGGCAACCCTGATGTAGGGCAATAGTACATGCAGTTTGTACAGTGTAAAAACCATTACGCGTATGGTGGCAATGTGTGTGTTTGTATACATACATACAGGTTTAAGAAAGTTATTTTGGAAATGCGTAATTACTCTATTTAATTTAAAGTAGTGTAACTGTTTGAATTACTTTATGTGCAACTGCAGTATATATGGGTGACTCTATAACTGCAGGTACATTTGGTGTCCGAAGAAACTCGGTTACCAAAGTAGAGTAACAATGCTGGCAACAGTGTAACAGAGCTGACAGTTTTATTCAATAATTTCCAGAAACTCCACTTGCTGGCATAAGAACACATAACACTAATGAAATCATAATGAAAACATATTTAAATAACTCTTGGTGTTAGTTTTTAAATTAAAGTATTTTGTCAGAGAGAAATACAGTAAATGAAATTGACATCATTTGCTGTAACTTACACGATTCTGGAAAATAATTACACCAATTTAAAGGCAAAATATGGTATGGAGTTGACGCAAGATTTATGGACACCATAGGCGTAATCTTATGGGGGGACAGGGGGACACGTCCCCCCCAATATTCAAAGATTAAAAAAATGTGTGCATGCGCCAACACAAAAAGTCCCACAGCTGTCCCCCCCAATGTGTGAATGACAATTTCGCCCTTGATGGACACACATTTTTCGAATAAAAACATTCGTTTTAAATAATTTAATGTGTAAGTATGGATAACTATTTAAGGCTGTTATAAATAAAATGTTGCCAAAAGAAAAGTACTATAAAATATTAGCAAATTGATACAAGAAAAAAATACACCAACTAATTCGGATAAGAAGAAATCAAGATGTTTAGCTATTTAAGACTTAAAATAAATTATTGCTATGGACTGTTACATCTTGTTATTCACAACAATTAGAAAAGAATAATAATAATAATTAATTAAAATAATAGTAAACAATATACCAATTTTAAAAAAAATCATGACTTTGGGCAGTAAATTTACCCGGAATTATAATATCACCCATATGTCTGTTACAATAACAAATTCCATGTTAGATTCAGCTTCTGTTCCACCTCTGCAGTTTATAAACACATGGCTTTTGTTAATGTTGATACAACTGTAATTGTGATTAAGACATTTCTTCAGCTAAACAAAACAATGCTAGAAAAACAATACACTGCGGAGTGGGAACCTGTAGATACTGTAGCTGAGGTTAAGTGCTATACAAAAGGGCTCAGTGTTGATTGAACCGGACTGTGATAGCAGTCGCTGCTCATTTCCAGGGTCAGCAGCACTTGGGTTTGTACCTGCACTGCTTATTTTTGAGCCCCAATCCTTTCAACCCATCATAGCCTTTATGTGACCCTAACTTAACCCCTTCCCAACATTCCCTTGTACATGAAGAACAATAGTTGATGACCTAGGAACATGTCATATCAAGCTGTCTGTGTGCATACAGTATAGACTCAGATCCCTCACCC
Source organism: Enteromius thamalakanensis (assembly GCA_032357475.1). NCBI lineage: Eukaryota > Metazoa > Chordata > Actinopteri > Cypriniformes > Cyprinidae > Enteromius > Enteromius thamalakanensis. Next base: position 6,317,685 of record JAUCMT010000036.1, read on the forward strand.
TTTGCGCTTGAGCTCATCATAGAGGCTTAAAACTCTTGTTAGTATCTTGTAAATCGCTCTGCGCTGCGCTGCAGGTGCCACATTAAATCCAACAAAAAGTGGCATCTCGCAGATGGCCACATCCCAGTCTCTATGTCCAGACAGTTCTTCTTAACTTCTCCGCTGTGGACGCACAGCATTATATAAAGCGACTACTGGCAAGATGCAGCTTTAGTTCAGGGCATATGTAATAGCAGCCTCAGACAGACAACATTAGACAGTAACATGAATAACAGATGGAGCAGAGTGCTGTTATGTTCTCTCGTCTAAATTCCCAAAGCCCCTTATCCTACTCTCTCTCTCCCCCTCCCTCGGCTTTTCTTTTTCCTTCACTCTCCTTTTCCCTCCACGTCAAGGAGATTGGCACGTTGCTGCTCGAGGATGTCTAAAATATTACAACAGCTATATGAGAGAATGTTGTGCAGAAATAATTCTCTTTCATTTCCGTCCTCTGACTTTATGTCTCTTTCTCTCACTCCTGTGAATATGTGAATGATAACAAGCGAATACGAGAGCGTCTCGTGTATGTGTGTGCTGCGATGGGGGGATCATTTATTTTGCACAGCATGATATTATTTGTGTGTCAAGATCTGTTGATATGCAATCTCACATTATCTCACTGGACTTTTTTTGTGGATGACGTCATTGGAATGTTTACTGTGACCCTATGTCACGTTCTCTAGGGCTATTGGCTAGTCGAAATTTGATATGCCTTTGATGAGAAACTCTATTCTTTGTAGGGGATATAGATCTACTGTATAGTGTACATGAACACGGGGGTGTGAATGTGAACATGAATGACTGTATCTTGGGCTTCTTAGGTTAATTATTGATGTTTAGATGATTTTAGGGAGCAGATGAGTGCAATCATACTTAATTTCATACAGTCGTATGCACGCAAATAAGAGAACATGTAGCCATTATACAGATGTACTTGAGTCAGATCATATATAATTATCCTCATTTAAATGACCAAATGTTCAAGTGCAGTCTGACACTCATCTGACTTGACATGCGACCACACACACACACACACTTACTGTAAACCTCTCAAGGGATTTCAGAGTACCTTTTCCTCATCTGAACCCTTGTACAAATGAGTCAGGACATTTAGCGATATATGTTCATTAAAACACTACTAAAGGCCCATGAGATCCATGATGTGTCTTATGTCAAAATTTGAGTTCTTATTTTTACATTTTTAGCTTTGGTAATTTTGTAAATTCTGCATAATTCTATTTAAATTTCTTTTTTTCTAGTAGTACGTCACTATAAAGTGAACAGTTTGTTTTAATTAGCAGCAGGGCAACATTTCCATGTTTTTCAAGTTTATGTTTTAATTTAATTAGTTTTATTTCAGCTCTAATTAAATTCACAGGATTTTTTTTATTTTATTTTTTGATGTCATTTTTTGACATGATTAAAAAAAACAAGTTTTTCTTTTAGTTTTAGTCACCCATAGTGAAAAATACTGTGCAAAAAAACATATTTAAGAGTCTATAGGTCAGAAAGAAGCCATATTTAAACATGATCCAGAAGTGCAGGTGTTTTCTCTGGGCCAAGCCTCATTAAAAATGGACTGTGTCAAAGTGGAAAACTGTTTCTATCTTCAGACGAATCAAAATTTAACTTCTTTTTGGAAAATTGGGACACCATATCATCCGGACTAAGGAGGACAAGGAAAATCAAAGTTGTTATCAGCGCTTAGTTCAGAAGCCTGCATCTCTGATGGTATGGAGTTGCATGAGTACGTGTGGCATGGGCAGCTTACACATCTGGAAAGGCACCATCAATGCTGAAAGGTATATCCAAGTTCTAAAACATATGCTCCCATTCAGACGTTGTCTCTTTCAGGAAAGACCTTGCATTTTCCAATATGACAATGCCAGACCACATACTGCATCAATTACAACATCATAGATGCATAGAAGAAGGATCCATACTGAAATGGCCAGCCTGCAGTCCAGATCTTTCACCCATAGAAAACATTTGCTGCATCATAAAGAGGAAGATGCGACAAAGAAAACCTAAGACAGTTAAGCAGCTAGAAGCCTGTATTAGACAAGAATGGGGCAACATTCCTCTTTCTAAACTTGAGTAACTTGTCTCCTTATTCCCCAGACATTTGCAAACTGTTGTAAAAAGAAGAGGGGATGCCTCACAGTGGTAAACATGGCCTTGTTCCAACTTTTATCGAAATGTGTTGATGCCATGAACTTCAAATCAACTTATTTTTCCCTTAAAATAATAAATTTTTTCAGTTTAAACATTGTCATCTATTTTCTATACTGAATAAAATATTAAAATTTGGAACTTCCATATCATTGCATTCAGATTTTATTCACAATTTGTACAGTGTCCCAATTTTTTTGAATCGGGCTTGTATTTTGTATGGGATTGAGTTATATGTCAATATATGAAGTTGTCCTATTTTCTAATAGGATATACAGTATATATTAATAGGACATATAAAAACAACTTATATCTCATGCATGCACATAATATTACATTTCCAAAATGGACTAAATCACATATTCCGCATGATCATATTCTACATACTCTCATAGTCCTCAGGTCCTTACACTGGCATCCAGTTACACGCGCTATGAACAGGCACACGGTTCCACGGTCTCTCTCTCTCTCTCCTTCACTCCGTCTTGTGCATGCATTCTAAGATGCGCATTATAGGATGCACGATGCAGACATTAATGTCTTGCATGCACACTCTTGCTCACTTGGTCTAGATTACAAGTAGCACTCCAAATAAAGTTTAATTCGATTTTTACGAAGTCTTAAACAGTTATTAATATGTTAGGCTAATATATTTGAACTGCAGTAAGTGTAAAATTAAATAGAAGGATTTTAAGTATATCACTTTTAACAAGGCTAACACTTATATCAATATTATAATACACATATTTCTAGAGTACAATATTAATGCGATACTCTAAAATAAATAAATGTAATAAAAGGCTTTTTTTTTATTTCAAAGATTGAAATTGAACTTGTAATGCGCTGTGTATGAATCTTGTGCCTTTTTGTGTTGCATAAAATAATCCTTTATATTTAACAAATTATGTTTATGACACATTTAGCTTATTAGCCTATAGTAATTTGTTTTGACATAGAATAGTTATTAATGCTTTTTATATTACCCTTTTGTGGACTAGCATGTGCCCTCAAAAGGATTGTAAAACCTGAAATCCCAAACATTAAGCCAGCTAGCAGCCCCAAACTGGTCATTGAGAGATACTTCAAGAGGGTTTGATGCAGAAGGCTATATAAAACACGTAGAGTGTTTTATTACATTTTTAACAACTACCTAATAACATTGTGTATTTTATTGTACTATAATGTTCATAATTAAAGTTACACAAATCCTACAGACTTTCTAGTTTTCATAGAGGCTCTTTGGGTTGGCTGAGAGTTTGAGTTGTTAAAGTTTAAAAAACTCTTTTTTATTTAATATAGAAAATATCATTAGCTCTGCATTAAAATAATAGCCTATGAAAAGTCTTAGGGATGAAGAAAAAACAAACACGTGTGCATGTGTATGAGTTTAATGAATTTGCAGTATTTGGTCTCTTTTAATCTTCCCATCTCTCTGTTCTAAAACAGTTCAGCACTTCAGAAAATACTTTATTGTATTACATTTCTCTTGCGGTTGCTTTAATTGGCCTCTGAACTGGCTGATAGAAGGGATGTGTTTGAAGGCTTAACTGTTGTCTTGAAACTGCATTAGATTGAATTATGTGCCTATGAATGAGACGGTATGCTATTATCCAAAGAGAATATCACTGTCAGAAAGTTTCGCTCTAATAGTGTGATTTTATTTCTTTCTCTATAATTGCAAGCAAACTTTTTTTCTGGCATAACTTTCCTGGTATCTTCCAATAATATTGTTTAAGACAAAAAATCAAATATATTTCCAATCAAATATGCAAGTAAATTTCCCATTCAGACCTATGTTTGCAACATAAGCTGGAAAAATGTGCTCTTCTTTTAATGTTTCTCTGCCTCTCTCATTTTCGTCACCTAGCTGTGTCTGTGACTACTCATATTTCAGTGATTATTAAAAATATTTCAACCCTTAAGTACTCATATTCTACCTATACGTTGTGAACCTGATAAGCTGCAAATCTGGTCCAAAGGCAATAAAATAAAGAGCAGACTTTGATCTGCTTTCTCCCCCATATCTCTCTTCTTCTCTTTCTTGTGCGACTTTTGACAACAATTTCAACCTGCGGTGTGCCGCTGGACATGAGAAATATCAGACACTATGGCACAGGAAACACAGAAAATCAGAGAGGAAGTAGCTCTGATAGAACTTCACAGCCCTAGAGGAGAGAATGAAAGTATGGAGAGGTTGTGCGCGCCTGTGAGAGACAGAGAGAAAATGAGCGAGCGTGTGTGCATGCGTGCGAGAGAGAGCGTGAGTGTGTCGGTCGGCTCCTGTCGTTCAGGCTCTGAGTGGATCTGTAAGATCAAACGCTGGTGAAAATGAATCTCTTTATATGTCTCTGAGGGCAGTGAGAAAGAGGCTCTGATCTAGGAGTGTGAGACGTCTGTTGGTCGGATCAATAACAGACTCATTATGGTGCCAATTTTACAAAAATTCCACGGAAACAAAGACATCACTGTTGTTTTTCCTTTTGATTATTATCTAGATTTTGGTGCTTTTGCTGAGTATTAATATGAATATTTGCTGAATATTAATGAGCAATGAATGTTTTCTTATTATTTACTGCTGTTCCTAAGAAATCTTCTTTTGATGGCTTCCATGCAATTACAATAAACATGTTTTTTAAAATAAAAAAAATATATGAAAGAATCATAAATATGATCCACATAAAGTACACTTTATAAAAGGCATCCAGTAAAACTGTGTGGAAGTGAACATTTTTAACATGCTTTTTTTATTTGTAATGTGCATTAATGTGATGAGTAGCTTGTTTAATTTGTGACCCAATCATTTTTGAGAATCTGCTTTTTCCAAACTGGAATCATTGACAAAATCTGTATGAATCATTTTGAGTCTGTTTTTTTTCAATGTATCTTTGATTCGGTTCTTGATTTTGAAAGTTCTAGGGGTTATTTCATAAATGTTATATGTGCAGCAGCAGTATTTCAAACTGTACATTCTCAGCATGTTGTGAATATGTGCAAGTTTCTTTACTTGTTGCAGCAGAATGGTAGCAAACCTATTCCCCCAAGACCAAGCACATTAACACTGTCATCATGTACTTTTCCCTGAGCATTCACAAACAGCATCGCAAACTTACAGTACGTTGTTGGAACTAGCTCTCGATCTCTGGTTAGAAGCATAGTTTCTTGTTATTAAGACATATGGGTTGAATAAATTATTCTCTTGGGCTCAATAAGCAAGCATAACATGCAGCACAATCTATATCTTCCATTATATTGAAATATGTATGCATTTTAACCTATATATGTCTCCACATCCTCAATGTGCCTGATTTTTGCCTGAGTGTGCATATGCATAATACCTAAGGGAACCTCAGAGTATAACGAATATAAAGAAAAAATGAGTAAATTCTGTAGTTTTTTTTTTAACATACAGTAGCAGCATCTCGGAGATCTCAAATTAATTAATTAGCAGTAGTTATTACTCCACCACATGCATGTCATTAACAATCCATTAACCTCCATTGATAAGCAAATGTCAAATGATGGAGATGCAACCAAAAAAAGTTTGGGAAAATGTTGTCAAAATTGTTCTGCTTTTGCATTGCAATTTTTTGAAGCTCACAGTCTAATTGTATGGAAAACATCGCCGACATGAATAACAAAGGACAAAATGTTCATTTTGGGGTAAACTGTGCCTTTAAAATTATGGATATAGTTGACTTCTGAAACACTATTGGTAATACTTCTACAGCACGTCTCTCCTGTGAAGCCCATCTAATGAGCGAAAAGTCTGGCCTTTAGCTCACTAGCTAACACTCATAGTTCCCCTTCCTGAAAATGTCACATGTTCAAATCTGGCACAAAACAAATTGAGGTCTGTCGTTTAGTCGAGGTCTGCGCTGAAAGATCCAGAAAGAAATGAAAGCAAGTGAATTGCATTGATCTTTCGCGGTATGAATGAGAGGGAATGATATTATGATGACCTATCCTTCAGGCTAGCCAAAAAAGAAAGAAATCTTTCACTCTTATGCACACACTATCAAGACACAGACGTGTGCAGCTCCGCAATTTCAGGATTCTTCTATTTTGCTGTCAAGAATAAATTCCACGGGTTCATGCGTAAATCACAGTTCTTCGCTCTTTGATATAAACATTAAAGTCTTGATCTCTTTGCCTGAGGAGATGGAGAAGCTTACCCTCTCATTAAACTCCCATCTGCAGAATATCGCCAGTCATTAGGATTACTTAGCTAATTTCATGATAATTTAACAAATGAAGTTACGGCTGAAATATGTATTAGATATTAACATAGGATGATGCCTGGAACTGCTTGAAGTCATTTGGAAGCACCCTGTTTTGATGAACCTTTTCTTTCTTTCTTTGAATGTGTGTGCGGAGACGTTTAAAACCTGTAAAACAGTCCTGTGATAAACGGGAGGCTCCGAAAGCTGCGGTTCCTTAAAGCTGGAGGTATTTTGTAGCATTAGGAGGCTCATAGTGTCTTTGAACGGCTCTTCATATGCTAATGAGGGAACTTTAATCAAGGGTTCTCGTTAAGGTCTCATTTAGAGCCCTTGAGGGAGCTCGTTAAGGTAAACCTGCCCCAAGATTACACATAATTAACAAACTCTAAACCAAGCGGAAAAATGACCAGCGCTGAGAACTAGCAATAGGTTTGTGAATGCGAAAGGGTGTTTTTCCTCTAAATGTCTACTGAATATTAAGCGCCGTCCCCTGGGTGTTGTTTGAAATGCTCCCGTAGTTTTATCTCCATAATGACTCCATCAAATTACCTTAGCTCAGTGTTACAATTTCTCAGCTCCCTATAATCGCCTGGTTCAGGTGAGTTTGAGGGCAATAAAGCCTTCTAATGTTTATTTGTTTTTCCCTTGTTATCTTTATGCACCGCGAATGCGCATCGAACCGCGTTCGTCGCTCAACGAGTTCTCGTTGGGTGTTTAAGCCCCTCGCGCCGTGGCTAATTCTGACTGATGTTCTTCAGCAGTACTCAAATATGTAATTAATTCAACGGAGCCAATTAAACCCTCATCTGACTCCCATCTAAGTGTGTGTGCACATGAGAGAGACTCATTTTTGCAATAGATTCTTGGTCAGCATTACTGGAGCCTTTGATTTTCTTGGACTCCATGATCACAGGTTTAATTTATCCCAGGAATTTCGACTTTCTCCGGTCGACTGGCTTTGCACCGATTGTATACTGATGGATCTGCAGTATGACTGAAGCATAAATTAGAGGCGGCAGATCGCCTCGGGCTGACCTGTGGTGAGGCCGATAAGACAGCTTACATACAGTGAATCGTAATATCTCTCATATTCGCGCTCAAAAACAAAAATCAATTAGCTCACGTTCCATAAACACATGTTTTGGATCACTGCCGTGTGTAAAGAGCACCTTTAATTGTGAGCCTGCCTGAGTACTCGCGAATGTAAATCTTTGTACCTGCGTATCAGTCTGTCTGCCTGTGTATCTGTGAATGTACGTGTGTGTGTTATTGATGTCAAAAACCAAAAAAGAGTTTTGCTGATCAATTCTGCGTCTTGTCAGGTAGAGCTTTGATATTTGAGCTTTCTGCTATTAGTAACTCTAATCATGATGACTGTAAATAAACACACACTAGTCTGATTTCTGGGATGCCGAAATTCCTCACACCTCTCCATCCCCTCTTTCTCTCTATCACTCTGTTCCCTCATCCCTGAATCATTTCATCACCTCATTCTTAGAATTCATCTCACACATCATTCATCTCCGGAAAGGAGAAAATAACAATATACAAATATATTTATGTGGCGAATTCTCACCCTGAAAGCAGTGAACCAAAAGCATATATCAAAAACCGGTGACAGTGGCTAAAAAGCATGAATATCAAATGGGCTTATTCTGACACATACATACTGGTGTAGTCACACCAAATAGCATTTCATTTAGTTAATTGTGTGTCATTGTGAACATCTGGCTCTTAGATGCATACTATGTGCATCAGTATCTCTATTCAGTCATTTCCACAGAGTGGACACCCAATCTTTAGGCTGTCATTAGAACTGTGCTTCATTTTCGTTAAATGAATGATTTATAACATGGGACACATTTTTAAAACTAATGTTTCATCCAGCTACCCTGCTGTAAATGTTTGAAGACGTCAACGCCATCATTTCTTATTGATCTCTCCCTGTCTGTCTCTCGCACGCAGTGAGCCGTCTCTGTAGGCATCTTAGGTGCGCTCCCGTCGTGAAAACTGTTCCCAAAGGAAGGACATTTAATTATGCTTCTTCTGAAGATACCTCATTTTTCCAGATTCGAAAGGGGCGTTCAAACTAACGACAATTTGCACTGTCAAAACGACCATCGTTCATTTGGAATAAAAGAAAAATGTTGACTTTAAAAAATATTTTAACAACAGTTAATTTCAGTCCTCAAATTTAATTGGCAGCACTGGGATTTTTCAATGTTGGTTTCCACTTGTCTGTGTTTGTGTGTCCCAGAAAGAAGTAGGTGGTGACAAGTGACTTGACTGATTCATGTATGGACAAAACTGTCATTATGAGTCATAATATTATTCACTCAGTCCGTTTAATTTTAAACAAAACACATTTATGATATTGCACATTCTTCATAATTGACTCATTGAATCATTGTCCAGTTTATTCAAAACTTCTTTCATTTTTCAGAAATAAATCAAGTGACTGCCTTTATGAGTAAGTCACTAAATTATACAGGCCAATTATTAATTCTGTTTTAAAATATTATCTTTAACAGAGCCAATAATATACAGAGCAAATGGTAATAATATGCCTAAAATCTACAATACCATTCAAAAGTTTGGGAGTAGATTTTAGTACTTTATAAAAATTAATATAAATTTGTTTTGATCAAAAGTGACATGTACAGTATAATGTTACCAAATATTTGGAAATGATTATGACTTTATAAAACTATGACATTTTTTAAAGAATGTATTATAATGCATAAAGTATTATGTCATATTATAATATTATAATATTCATCAAAAAACCCTAAAAAAATAAAACAGTAAACGGTTTCAACATATAGAAAAATGAATGAGAGACAATGAAGCATATTAGAATGATTTATGAAGGATAATTTGACACTGAACACTGGAGTATACTTGCAATCACAAAAATAAATTTAAAAAGAAAAATGTCATGTAAATTGTAATAACATTTCGCAATGTTACTACATTTACTGTACTTTTGATCAAAATAAATGCAGCCTAGGTGAGCACAAGACACTTCTTTTAAAAGCTTAAAATATTACCAACCCCCAAATTTTGAACAGTAGTGAAAGTTACTCAGTATGAACTTCCTGTTTACTGAACTGCTGTTTAAAGCAAAGTCTTTTTCTGACTCACTTCTTTTCCCTAATGCTTTCTTAAACAGACAGAGAGACAGAGAGTTGTTTTTAAAAACCTCCTACATTTTTTTGTTGTTCAGATACAGCTTCTATTACAGGAGGCTTCTTGAGGCCTCAGATACAATACATTGTTGTTCGGCTGTGCTTTGTGAGACGGTGCTATGAATGAAAAGATGTTTTTTATGAGTGTTTATATTTTTGAATCTGTCTGTATGTGTGTTTTCCATTTGGCAAGTGATGTTTAAATGGATGTCAAAAGAGAAAGCAGATGAAATGGTGCACTCTCACGGCGCATCATGAACGAGCAGCACTAAGTGTGTGTACACATACACACGTTTGTGTGGAAAAGACAGCGGGGGATGGAGATTATCACTCTTTTAGAGTATACACAGAAGAAATAACCCTTCACTTTTCTTCGCTATCATTATGTTATTAGCAGCAGACAAGGCTGCAGAGACACAAGACATACAACTTCATGTCATGATAGAGATCAACAAGCATGCAGTTTCTAACACATTTAGGCTGTTAGGAAGGTAATACCAGCACACTGCTTACTGTGCAATTCATTACGCATACTGTCTATCTATTTATCTCTGTCTGTCTTTCTTTCTATCCGTATGTTGGTCAGTCTGTACTCAGAACCTCTTGTTTACTTCTTGTTTAATTTGCTTAGTTAAAATGAGCTAATGCAACAATCTTTGAACATTTTGCCACTAAGTGTTATTATGTTCAATCAATTAGTTTGTAAAATGAAAGTTGACTTAATTCATTTGCATTTATTTGCATTCGGTCAACATTAGATTTTTCTTGTTGGCTGTAATTGGATTAATTAAAATTTAGATCCTTACCAGAGGAGATGCTTCTGCATTTGGTTAAAACATTATTGCGTTTGATTTAAACATCATCGGTTCATCATATTGTGGTTTTTTTTGGGTGCTGTTTTTAATACTCTACAAAATTAAAATAAGGTTGTTGCATGTTAGACAAAAACTAACAGCCACTGTTTGATAAAATGCCAAATTATTGTTATTTTCTAAAAATATGCAAGTTTTTGTAACGTAATATAATATTTTATTTTTAATGTGGTGTTGGATTACAGTAACTTGCTTTGTAGACATAAAATAAATATAAACAAATAAATAAATAAAAAATTAGTATGAAGTTATGAAACAAAATTTAGATTTTTCTTAGTTTGAACATAATATAACTTTTGTATTTAATATACCAATTCAACCATACAAACATTTTTTTGTTTAATTTGCTAAATTAAGAGGCCTTACAGGGCAGAGTCATTGGTCGCCTCCAGGGTGGCTCAGGAGCTTTGGCAGGCCACACTCGGGAGTCCATGGTGAAATCCCCTCCCTACCCACCACTTCCCCGACCGTAACCTGGCCGTAATCTAGGGGCTGGAATCGGCACTCCTGGCAGTAACTCTGGAACAGAGATTTGTATCGGCATCGCCACGCCTGGTCTTGATCTAAGGCGCTGTAATTGGGATCGGCACCCCTGGCTGTAATCTAGGGGCTGGAACCGGGATCGGCTCTCCTGGCCATCATCTAGGAACTGGGATCGGGAACAGGTCTCCTGGCTGTGATTTAGGAACTGGATTCGGGATCTGGATTAGCGCTTTGGGCTAAGACAGGCAGTTTGAACTTTTAGGGTTCGGTATCGTCACTACCAGCTGAAACTCTGGGACTGGACTCGGGGACGGCACTCCAGGCCGTAACTCTGGAACTGGATCGGGAAATTGCAGATCGGAATCCGCAGGGATTAAAGCTGGCATATCGCACCATAAATCTGGCTCCAGACCCGGACCACGTGGACTGGAATCCACGAGGATCTGGATTTGCCTTTGGGGTGCTGACATTGATTTGCCTCCATATAGTGAAGTTCTTTTGGGTGCTGACACTGATTTGCCTCCATACGGCGCCGCTTTCTGGAGCGGGTTCCGTCGAATAGAGAATACCCTCCTGGCCGTTGCTCATGCCGAGTGGGAAGAGGAGTGAGCCTGTTTAAGAGGCGGTGGAGGATCTCCTCGGGGCTGATAATTTTCAGTGTTGGCGAAGGGTTATGGTCAGAGCTTCTGTAATGTTCAGACAGATTTAACAAGCAGAGTAAGTTCAAGAAGGTCAGGTATTTATTGAACAGAAAGATAAGCTCATTACTGAGCATGCGAGGTAGAAAACATCAACATAAGCAGTCCTTCATGGATATAGTTCATAACGTGAGCGATCTCATTATAGCTAGATAACAGACTCACTGGGCACACACAGGTAAGTATATAGGTAAGTTTCTTACGGAAGCGTGGAATTCAGTGCTCGGTGCAGGTAAGTGTCAAGGTAGGTGATTCATCCCACAAAGGCAGGTTAGTCCGTGAACCGTCTGTGGCTCGGGGATTCAGAGGCTGACAGACGAAGGCATAAGAATAAGGTTGTTACCTTGAGCTCCGACCTAGAGCAACTGGCACACCGGGCTTACATCCAGGGCAGGTGAGTTTCATCAGGTGATTCAGAGACGGCTTGACAGCAACACAGCTATTGCATCATCATTTATTCCTCATTTTAATTTAGCAAATTAAACACCAGTTTGTCACAAAATGCATTTTGTCTAATGTTTTTATAAAGTAATGTAAAGTAATTTTCTTATTTTTCATATGATGTTGAGGTTTAGTGGCTTCATCATTTGATTGTAGTCTGATATATTGGACAGATATAAAAGCAGTACAAAAAACTCTTAAAAATGAGTAATCAAATAGTCAAAAGTCAACAACAAAGTCTTGGTATATGAGCAAACAATTTATTCATTTATATAACGTTTGTACAACAAGATTTTAAAAATATTTTTGACCATAAGTTTTAATGGATTTAGTGAGTTCTTAACCTTTTTTTTACTATTATCTATCTATCTATCCATCTATCTATCCCCTTCAGGGCTTTAGGGACATGGGGACATCCAGCAGCATTACAGGAGCATGATTCCCTTTGGTTTCATTGAAACCAAGATGTATGTGTGTGCGTGTATAAGCCCAGCTTTATCCATTACAGAACTCATCGCAGTGGAGGCCAAAGGTTCCTCCTGCAGAGAGAGGGTGTAACCTGTTAAAAGCAGAGAGAGAGACAAGAGAGGGGGAGAGATGGTAGCTGGTGGAGGGGGCTCTGTTTGTAATGAGCTTGGCGTGTGTCCAGTCTCAGAGCTGTGAGCTTAAAACTCTCCGTCAGGTTGAGTGAGGTTTCCAGGTGTGTGTGTGCTTAAGGTCCAGGGGTCTGATCTCATCTCTGAATTACAGAAACGCTTTCTCCTTCTATTCTATCCCACCTTCTCACGGTTCCCCTCGCTCTTTACTCTCTTTTTCCAAGACAATTACTCTCCCCTGTCAGAGCAGGCCCTCGCATTTCTGCCCTTTCTTAAACTGTGCATTTCACCTGCCTGCTTGTCGGTCCATCCGTCCGTCCTGACGGCTCTCCGCCGGATCGCTCACTGTGCATAATTGTTTCTCGCCTTCTTGTTTTTCCTTGTTTGGTGTCTGTGTTTATGCCCATGTCTGTCCTGTCATCTCTCAGTTGAGCTCATTCTCATTTCCTCCACCAGTGAAATCACTGAGCCGCAAACAAGCCGATCTTAACAAGAAAATCTAAATTCACACCCGTCCTCCTTCGCTTATGAGAGAGAGTAGAGGAGAGAGAGAAAGAGAGAGCAAAAATAAAGGAACAGAAAAAGATGACAAAAAGGTTTTATGTCATGTAGAATGAGAGATTTATCCCATATTAAAAGAGTTTTGCAGGAATTTTCCGTCATGCCTTTACTCGGATCAGACCTGTCTGTTCTGTAAACTCCGTTTAGAGAAGCATTGTGGGTTTTGAGATAAAAGAACTGACAGAGATAATCTTACATACACACACACACACACACACACACTATTTCCAACAGCCTTGACAACTTTTTTTAATATTATTTCGTTGTAAGTGTTGACTCATGTACAAATCTGACATGTTTATTTTTCCTAATGGAACATTTCTCTGCTCTGTGTTTTCAGATAAGCTGGAGATGTGTGTGTGTGTGTGTGTGTGTGTGTGTGTGTGTGTGTGAACTCAACACTTAAAGCCCTTAAAGTTGCGCTGCTTTATATCGACCCAAATTTCCTGCCAGTTTTTTGACGATGCCTTGAAGTGAAGAGTGTAAATAAAAGACTGATGTCCTAATGCATAAATGCACCAGTAAAATTTCAGTTTTATGGAGAACAAAATGTAAAGGAATCACAGTCGTTCGATGTCCGCGGCTATGAAAACCTGTATTTTATGAGCCAACCTTGGCTGTACGGACAAGATGGTTAGTGGTTGTGATTGATTGTAGTTTATCTCGTATCTCTCTGACAGCTCTCTCTCTTAGTCTTTCTGTCTTTTGTACTTAAGGTTCTTTTACCTTGAAACTTTAAAGACAGGGTAAGAAAAGGCTTACAGGTAAAATGCCAACATTTCATACACTACGACATCAAACGCGCTCTTCAGGAGGAATCCCTAAAGGGTACGTCACCTGCCAGAAACAGTTCAAGCTCTGACACCACACCACTGAAAATCACTCGTGCACATAAACAAGACATGACATTCTTTAGGTGCCTAAACTACTTTGGAGAGATTAAAGCATTGAACATATGCTAATAAGAGAACACACACAGTACTGCAGTAAAGGGGTCATTGAATGAGAAATCACAATTTCTTTTTAGTACAATAACATTTTTATTTTTAGTAAAATTTATTTAAGTAAGACATGAAAAAAAAGTACAGAGACATGTCAAATACCCTTTGTTTTTTATAGCATTTTATGCAATAAAGATTGTTTAAAGCGTTTTTTTTTTAAACAGGAGAGTAAGAGAATCAATGCAAACATCAAATATGAGACAAATAAAAAGTTATGCTTAAAGAAGTTCTTTATTTATTTAGTTTATCAGTATATTTTAAATAGGTCTGTTATCATTTATGTCCGACATTAAAGGAATAGCTTAATTAAATGAACTGGAGAAAAAATAAATACTTTTTGGGGTAAACAATTATTTTGTATGGTCATAAAAAATATATTATTTTATTTATTCATTTATTTATTTATTTATTTATTAGAAAAGATGCATTCAATTTAACCAAAATATAATAGTAGAGAATTCATCATATTTAAATGATTACATTTTATGAACAGTAGTGTACTGTATATACCATATGACCGACATCAATAAGTCGTTTAGTCAGTGAACCAGGGTAACACTTTATTTTGGTGTCTCTTATTTGCATAAGTTGTTTAGTTGCTTATTACCATTCTACATGACCTTCTTCCACATTCCTACCCAATACCTAAACTTAACAACTACCTGCTAATTATTAATAAGCAGCAAAATTGTATTTTATTTAGGGAAAAGGCATAGTTAATAGCAAATAAGTATTCCCTATTCTAAGGTTTTACCTGAACCGGTTGTTTGAAGGATTTGAATTGTGTCAGTAAACATACAGTTTTGTCACAGCTGTGTCATGTTATTTCTGCAAATTACAGATATAAAGTCTCAGATGCATTTTCTCCGATGTTGAGACACAGATGACCTTTACCTGCTGTCACTCATATGATCAGCATGCTGCAGACTGTCTGGGTGTTTCAGCGAGATTTTACATGTTTTTAATTTTTGATGCATGTTAAACAGTTCTGTCGTTTTAGCACTGGAGAAAACATTGTTTTGCAAGTCAGATATCAAAAAAGAAATGTCAGTCAATGCATTTTTTTTTTTAACCCTGCAGTCTGCTTGCTGCCATTGTGTATGCCTTTAGAGAGTGCATAAAATATGTCTATAAAGTATAAATATCCAGAGATGGTAATCTCTTCTGGGGTATTTAATTGGATATTTGGCACTCAGTGGCTATAAACATTGTAAATTATATATTAAACAACTTGCATTATGCATTGATGTAACACAGAGTACATACAAATTAATTTTTATACAGCAGAAAGCTAGTATAAAAATAAATAGTAGTAAAAAATAATAATAAACGTTTGATTATGTGCTCTTGTTATATTCTGCATATTTTGACAAATGTCATTCTGAGCATATATTTGCATAAAACAAATGTGCAAAAACAGAAAAAGTGAGATGTCACCTATTTAAAAGCTAATATTTACATTTATGTAACCATAAAGTAGTAATATGTAGGTTTAAAATACTATTCACGTGCAAATAAGGTACAAAATGTACTTTTTAGGTTTTGAACTATCCCAGTGACAGCTTTGTACTATTCTGAACCATTTGTTGCATGTTTTTACTGATCTCTATCTCCCTAGATAGAAGCTGGGAGTGTGTCCAATGGGCAATGAAGGAACTGATAACTCTCTAATTGGCCTGGCCACACTCTGCCACCTCCACCAATGAGAGAGCTTCTGTCTTCACCGCTGCCAATTACTGACAGCTGTTTTGGTGTGAAAGCAAGGTTTTAAAACACCAGTTGGCCAGCCAGTTTGGGGAAGAGGGAATATGCATTTTCATGGTTATTTTTCCTCAAGATGTCTGTTTGTTTTTAGTTTTGCACTCCCTTGGCATGTTATGTTTGTTCATTTCTGTTTGCCTGTGTGCATGTATTATGATATTATAGCATGATTCTGTAAAACAGTTTGTTTTTTAGTAGAAGATATTTCAATAGCACTATACATAAACGATTATTGTTCCTGTAGCTCAATTGGAGAGCATGGCTTTAGCAATGGCAAGGTCATGTGATTGATTCTCACGGAGCAGGCAGATTGATCAAATGTATGAAACTTGAATACAACATGTTGTTTTTTTTGCATAAAAGCTTTTTTGGATAAATATAAAATGGTACTTTGCATAAATAGCCCATGCAAAAGATGAACACAGAAAGTCTTTCTGTCATTATTGATTTTGTTTTGTATTATTATTCAAAAACATTTATTACATTTATTTACATAGTTACCATTGCTTTTTATTTTATTTTGAGGTTCTAGTTTTACTTAACAATAGTATGCCTGCTCCTCATCTAGCAGGCTTTAATTATAAACTACAATTTCCACAATTCTTTGTGGCAGATGATAAAATGCACTCAATTGCACATCTATTGTGTGGTTACTTGTTCTTTATTCTGTTATTTATTCTGACACAAATCATACACATTGTTACTGCGATTTGCGAACTCTGAACTTCTTTATAAAGTCTTGAACATAGCATTTCTTACAGTCTATTTGTTGTGAGACTTTTAAATCACTTTTAAAACCTTTCACATTATACCTCCATCAATGCCACTGATGTAAGACACAGAGCATGTACTGCAGGCCCTGAGAGTGAAAGACCTTCCTCTGAGAGTAAACACTTTCACCCCTGAGAGGCACTTAACATTAAAAAATGCACTGCAACATAATGAAACCAGACAATGTGACACTGTTCCTAGTGTGCATTTGGAAGCATCACTTCTCTGATGTTAAGAAATTCATCCAGCCCAAGAACACAACAAAAATGTGCCTTGTGGTCCATCAAAAGCCATGACTGATGTTGTTTATGTATGAGGTTTATGAACAGAATGTGCGCTGAAGCAGAAGGATGTGGCTCAGGCGCACAGTAACTGTGCCGATGTTACCCCAGAGGGGCATTTAGTGAATATGGGGGTGAGCGAGAGAGGGGTGAGGAGAGCTGAGATGGGTGCTTTTGTGGTTCAGCTTTATAGGACTTAGTTTGGTTTATTAACTACTTTTAACACAAATGATCAACTGAAGAAATTCTTGAATAATGTGACATTATTGTGTGTTTTACAGTATATTTGAATTGGATACCCATGTTTCATAAATACCAAATACACACATATCTAACAACACTGCATATCTTATAAAAAACTTAAGTATTTGTTGAGAATATACTGTTTTTGTTGTTCTGCTTAGAATGTATTCATATTTTGAATCTTTTTATTTCATATTCTTTATGTGTATACAGTATATGACAAATTAATCTGCATTATATGTCACTGTTATTTAAGGACTCTCAATGAGAAATGAGCACAAAGTAGTGCATGGGGTTTTGAACAGTGCACCAGAACTGCAAACTGTGTGAAGGCAATAAGAATGTGTTTTTTTTTGTTTGTTTGTTTGTTTCCACCACATTAGCATGAGCAATGATGCCTTGGTGTATGGCTGCAGTAGTGTGTATCCAATTGAAAAATACTGTAAGCACACAGATATTTTCCAGTCACTTTGCATTTATATCAAAGATTATGGGAGTGTTTTTTTTTCCACTGGTGTTGCTTCAGGATACAGATTTGATGCTTCAACCTTCTGTTTGTGAACCATTGGCTTAAAAAATGGCAATTATAGTTTATAAAAGATGGGAGAAATCTATTTAAAGGTCTTGATGTTGGCAACAGAGGGGCATGGCCTCACTCTCCCTGTTAAAGTGGCAGTGTGGGTGCGTGCATGCGATGCTGTCATAACCGGTTGAGACTGACAGCTTTGATATTTATGACGTAGGCTGATGAAAGAGAGCAATCGGCACTCTGCATGAGTGCTGTGTGTGTATGTGTACGTGTGTGTGCGTCTCTGTATTGATTGCTGGGTTCTGATGGGTTCACTGTTGGTGGTCTTCTAAGACTTAGTTCACACATCTCTCTAAACCGCTAATAAGGTCATACTGGCCACACAAGCATGTATACACACACACACAGTGCTCTGTAATCCACAGCCTCACACAATAACGCAAATTATATATAATTTAGATATCTCTAAAAGAAACAAGATAATTTGCCTTTTGCCTGCTAAACAACACATAATGCTCTAATCAGTATTCAAATCAAATGTTGCTCTTCTTCACGTGGGCAATGTTATAAAAGATTCAGGGAGACTGTATTGTATTATATTTTTGATAGGCACAATGCCACAGACTTTATATTCTTGAAACATTTTTATATTATGAATGTATCCTGGAGTTCTGCTCAGAGTCACGTTACAGTGAGAATCTCGTGGAGCTTGTTGGTGGTGACATTTAGACTTGTAAAAATCAAACTCTGGCTTTTTAGTGTGAGTTTTTGACCCATGCTCTTTTCACTTTGCTTGCTGTCAGACAGTTAAACAGTTATTTGCTGAGAGTGAGACAGGGAGAGATGTTCCTAAATTGGGTGAAAATGATTGCATGCTACTGGGGGAGAACAGTTATTCATCTGAAATATTTATACTTTATTTTATGTCTTATACAACTTTACAACTTTAGCTATATTCATAAGTTGTCTCTGTGCATTTGTACAGTAGAATTATCTTAAAACTGCATTAATAATACTAATAATAATAAAACATTTTAGTAATTTTTTTGAAAATTTATTGTTTTCATTTAAAGTTTGCACATAAAGAAATTAATAGTACTTTATTTGCATTAATGCTATTTCTATAATAGATTTTTTAAAGAACCAATAATAGTCACACTTATCAAATAAAATAAAATTAAATAAGCATTTAAAAATTATAAATAAAAAATGTATCCCTTATTTAAAAGGTTTACCCCAAAAAAATGTATAGTTCTTTAAATTATTATTATTATTATTATTATAAAGGCAGTTTTATGAAAATTCTATCATTTTCCTGCCGTGTCTATGGATAAATGCTAGAGGAACTTCCACATTCATTTAGGTCAACTACAAGAGTGTCTGGAGTCTGACCTGTCTACATTACAATACCGTCTTCTACTACTGCAACTTTTCAATGCTGTCTTTCTCTCTGTCTCCCTCTCTGTCTGACTTTCATTCCTTTTACTTATTTCCTCTTTCTCTCGACTCTCTCACTCTTAAGCTTCTGAATCTGTCAAGGCCTCGAGAGGCTTAATCAGTGTCAGAACGGCCTTCACCAGAGCCTCCAGCTGTGGACATATTAGTTTACACACACACACACACACGTGTGAGTGTTTGTGTGTGTATATATGTCTTTTGTTTCCCTGCAGAGGAAATTGTTCAAACTACTGGACACAGAATTAGACTGTGTCTAAGAGGGTGCTGAGGGGAAGCGTTGGGGCAGAACATCACCAAAGGATGCACACACCATATGCACACATATAATGCAACTCGGCTGCACGAATAAAATTTTGGTCTGTTGCTAAAGTTGGTCCTTGGTAGAACAACCTTCCACCAGTGTTGTTGAAAATGATGCATAAAATGCACAGAATGTTCATGCATAATCTAAACGTGAGGTAGACTGGTGAGATTTAAACTTGAACTTCTATATGAAATGTTTAGTAAGCGCAGGGCACCCTTCAGTGGACGATAGAGAAACTACACTGCCTTGTCGAATTAAAAATGATTCCTGTTTCTTTGTAGCTTACATATCTGTGAATCTACAGCGCCAAGGCCAAATAAATCATGTGAGAATGTTGTTGTTCAATACCAATACCTTGCTTGCGAAATAAGAGCAAGATACGTCTTTTTACTCACACTGTGACGACACAACATGTCCAAACATACAACGTGGCCAGTGAATTAACCACCATGGTTTTACTGGATCAGAATCATCCAGCGTAGCACAACGATTCAGGAACTCATGACTCTTATGCCGGTTCTTTTTTATTGAATCAGAAAACAGAATCTGAATCACAAATAAATGACTCGTGGTTCTTTTAAGGAAATAAAAACATATAGTATAGATTTCTTAACAAATGACTGTGGGTTGGTTTAAGTGAATCATACACGACGCACCATGTAATTTATTACCACCAAAATAGCCTACTTTTGCTATTTTGCTATAAGTTGTTTTAAAAAAAAATATTATTAATATTTTATATATTTTTTTAAAATATTAATATCGCTTGATAAGTTGTAAATTATATCATTGATATTATTATTTTATTTTGATTTTATTTATTTATTTATTTTGAAGGAAAAGAAGTTAACTTTATAGGCCAGTATAGTGAAGGAACGCTGCCAAAACATTCAATGAGACACTCAGGGTTTGTGTACTTTGTTTATTCAGTCATGATGATCTTAGGAAATCAACTGATGATCAATGTCTTCTGTTCATTGTGATCTTTCGTATGCTTTATATAAACACAAAGTGTCTGTAAGTATTTTGTTTAGGCTGACATGTACACAAACACCTACTCACAGAATACGTGTCTACTGAATTCTAATCAAAGCTAATCATTAGAAGTGAAGCTGATTTGATCAAGAAGGTATGTCAGCTTGACCACACCGTGTTTACGACGCAATAGTCTACTGTTAATTTAAGAAAAAGTTATTCTATATTTTGTGTTGCTGGAAATGTGTGTTCAAGCATAACATGATACAGCAAAAAATAATTTTACGATATCAAATTATAGGTCAGAAAAGACCGTCTATTTCCACTTACTTCAATCTACTAAAACAGTGCGAGTTATTTTAATCTCTGCCATTTTGACAACGCAGATAAATTACGGAGAGCTCTGAATTCCTAAATTGAATATTACCGTCTCTGCTATATATTAATCAGAGCCAGTGTCCAGTCGCGTAAGCTAATTCATCATCAATACCCAATCCGTGAACAGTAGACCTCCCAAGCCCCGCCTCCTATGCTAATGTTCGCTGAAGGATCTTGCTGAATGGGAGCGCGTTAGCGTGTGTGCTCTACAATCACACACCAGAGGAGTATCTGGCACACACTGAGAGTTACTTTATTTGAAATGCAAAGCTACTGAAGACCAGAATCAAAGCATTTTTGCAGGATTTTATAGTGTGAACATCACTGTGCTGAAATGGGTGGCCAGGTAACCCGTACATCTTTAGGTGAGTGACAGTAAAACTGCGTATTTCATATTTTCTAAGACCAAATATATGAATGTAATTTATCTTAATTATTTTTAGTAATTATTTTTTTGTCTAAGTTTGCCTTAGTTTATCTGAATGACATTAACTAGACTACTTGTTGCTCACAGTCATCAAACAAATAATTTTCTTTTCTGTTTCTCCTACATAAATGCATTTCAGATAGATTGCTAAGAACTGTCTGTACTGTTGATCAACACTAATCAACAGTTTGTCTTCAGATAAGAGATCAGTTGTTTTTATATGCAGTAAAGCTAATTATAATTACTACAGCATAACTAATCCTAAACTTAATATTTAGATGTTTTCTAATGATTAAATTAATAATACATTTTAATATATTCTTTTCTTTAGTTTGCATTACTCAGCCTTAATTATTAGCATTTTGAGTGATTTTTGGTTTTGAGTTTGTCCTCAAAGGGGCCTTTTTTGTCCCCAATAGTAAATCCCCACACAAATACACATAGCTTTATATATGCCATGAGGTTTCACTCGTTCTTGCAGTCAACCAGGAAAGTAGGCATAATAGAGCATTTCAGGTTTATACCCACTCAGTAAACGAAGCTGACACTGAGTCAACCTGACACTTAGGCCTGCTATTGCCTACAGCGCTGAGAGAGAGAGAGTCGACACATATAATGGGACATGACATTACTATCAAGAAAACATCTCTAACATCCCTTCAAATTTAAGAGGGGAAACAAGAGATATTGAAATATATAATTAGTGATCAGACTGTTTGTTTTTGTGAAGATCAGCAACTGCCCCCATAAAATAATGTCTTAACATGAAGATAAAATGCAAAACAGGTTAGGTTTAGGGCTATGAGATAGAAAATATCCTTGATCAGTCAAACAGAATGTAGTGAAAATAAACACTATGAAAACATGAACACATTTTTATTATTATTATTAGCATTATTTATTGTATTTGTCATGACATAGAGGTCAAAGGTTTGTGGTTGGAATATTATTTCTATTTATGTCCCACTTGGCTGTATGTGTATACACAGTGTCTCATGATGTCCCATATAAACACATACACAAATACACTCACACCTGCAACTGCATGTCCTCATTTGCCCACACAGAGATTATGTAGATAAAGTAGGTGAAAAGCTAAAGATTCAATTGTTGACTCACACCCAGTGAAATGTCAACAGTGGTTAATTAAAGAGAGAAACGTCTCTGAAATAAGATCGTGTCCTTGACTTAATGCTCTGAAGAGGTCTGGGAAAATATGAAAGGGAGTTGAGGAGTGAGTGTTTGATCCCAAGCCAGTTTTGCCTGTGAGAATCAGTGCACATCGGATTTGCTACACTTTAATGGCTAGTTATATTTTCAATTATTTATTTTATAATTTATCATCATGGAATTGTGTATTATATATTCGAAATAGTTCCAGAAATTGCAGTTTCCCTATTGCAGTTTAATAAACAGTACGTTATTTCAGTAGTTTAAACAAATATTTACTTATATATATATATATATATATTAATATACTCGCAAAGTTGGGTTGGGAGCTGGGTCTATACTACGCAAGCTATGATTACTTTCACCTTGATATTTTAGCAATGCATGCATAGAGATCAAGCGCTCTGTATGCGTGCATTGCTATAGTCATTCAGATTGATTACAATTAGTATAATCACAAATACCATGGTGAAGCTGAATGGCTTCTACCCGAAAAACCATGTTAATGTGTGGTTTCTTTAGTTCAGCTATTATGATTTTTATTTGTAGTAAACACATGTTTAATTTTAATCATTAAAACATGTAACCGAGTGCAGAAATGAACATGAGTAATCCTACCTGATACTGATATTGCAATAGCCAGTCTTAACAGTTCACGTGATCTGGCTCTATATTTGTATTTATTGCAAATAATTCTCAAACAGTGACAGAACACATGTTAGCCAGCTATATAACTTTAACCTATTAAGATATGTAAATAAACAACAGTGTTCAGTAAATCAAAGTTTGGCATAAAAACACATGATCAACGAATGAAGTAGTCTGATGTTGAGTAGGGATGTTGACTTTCTGTTGTGTGCGTGTTTGGAGACATAACCTCATTTTTGGCAGCCTGAATAGCAGAAACCTGCATACTGTCTCTCTCTCTCTATCTCTGTGTCGCTTTTGTTGTCTTTCAGTTCTCGATAAAGGTTTTCATTCAGAGATGGTAGCAACTGTCCTCCCTCTGTTCTGTAAAAACAGCACAAAGCTCTTAGTGAGAATAACAGTGCTATTCAGAACGTAAACTGTTGTGAGTGCCTGTTGAATATATTTAACTCTCTTTTTTTTGTCCATCACTCAGACGGAGGAACCTCTCGCTGCCACCCTTTAAAGGTGAGCGTGTGCCAACAGTTGCCAGCCCCCCCGCCGCTCTGTTTCCATGCCAACACGAAAGGCTCTCAAATCGTGATGGACAAGACGCAGCGCAGTGTGCGCCGACTTGCCAGCTTCTGCAATGCCATCACCTTCACCAACCGGCCAGTCAGAGTCTATGAACAGGTCCGGCTCAAGGTATGGTAACCCAACGCTCACCCATTTCCACATGCCACTTTGTGTGGTCTCAAAATAGCCCTCACATATCCTTCTGTCATATCACTCCATCTCAAACTTTCCCGACGAAGGGAAAACAGAAAAAGAATGCTAGAAATGCTAACATGTGAGGTTGTGCTGTTATCTAGTTCTGGTCAATGGGGTTGTTTGGGAATGAAAAAAACAAGAAGCTGTGTCAGATAAATGCGTCTGCTGGTCCCAGTTTATCACATTACACTTGTCACACACTAAAAAAGTTTCTACAAATATATCTGACTTTTGTTCACTTCTTTTAGATCACAAAGAAACAGGGATGTTGGAGCGGTGCCCTCCGAGTGGGTTTCAGTTCGGTGGATCCATCTGATTTAAGTTCAGCATGGCTGCCACGGTTCGCCTGCCCAGATTTAGTTAGCGAAAGTGGATTTTGGGCCCGAGCGCTTCCTGAGGAACAATGTGAAGAAGGAACCATTCTCTCCTTCTGGCTGGATAACACAGGAAGAGTGTTTTACCGGGTAAACAGCGGCCCTCCGATCTTCTTCTTCGGCGGTGTACCACCCGGAGAGCTGGTTTGGGCGATTATTGACATTTACGGGCTGACACGTGGAGTGCAGCTACTTGGTAAGTTCACATGAAATTTCAGATTTTACAAGTGTATAATGTCCCTTCACGTTCTAAACCAAGCAGTCATTAAACTGCCTGAAGCTGGTTTGCCGGACGTCTCTTGAAGTAACTTTCTACACAGATCAGATGACATGCCATTCAGAATTTGCTCCGAGTGGAATTGCTGAGCTCTGGTTGGCGTGTAATGTGGGCCAGTATCTGAGCTGCGCTTCACTGAGCACGTACTGATCGCTTGATGAGTTGTAAAGTTCACAGAGGCCAGTGTGCTTTTGCTGTGCTGAGCACGTTTAAACAATTTAAATTCACAACATTTAAAAATAGAATTCTAGATTTATACCCTCTTATCCTAATTACAAAAACTGCCCAATGGAAAAAGATGGGAGAGATTGGAGCAGTTGCTTAGCAACACTTTCACTTTTAAAATGAAAAGCATATGCCGGGGAATTCCAGAATGCTGCCAAAGTGAGAAAAACAATTTATGCTTAACAAAATCAATAAACCCAGTTGAATGGAAACTTATTATTCCATTCATAATTTAGTTGTAGTGAGATTGTGTAGGAACAAGGCCAAGTTTAATTAAGCCAGTTAAGCATGCCTTAATCATTGTTTATTTATTAAGGCACTGGTAAAGCATACAAATTGAGAATAGGGTTGTTATTGATATTATTATTTAGCATTCTTCACCTAAAATTTTTTTGGAAGCTGTAATATGGTCAATGGTTGACAGTTTTCAGGAAACTTTTTATACTTTTTCTTGTCAAGTGTTTGCACCATTATAAGCTATCATTATGTATAATTATGAATTAATAATAAAAAATGTTGGTACAATTTTGATTGTTACTCTTTTTTTTACGTTTTATTTGTTTGTTCGTTCTTTTATAAATTATTCTATTCTTATTTGATGCTCAACAAACATTTCAGTTTGTTTTTCTGTCAGTATAACACTGATACCACTGCCTAATATTTTACTACGTTACTATGGTTACACCTATT
The DNA here is from genome assembly GCA_032357475.1 of Enteromius thamalakanensis. Classification (NCBI taxonomy): domain Eukaryota; kingdom Metazoa; phylum Chordata; class Actinopteri; order Cypriniformes; family Cyprinidae; genus Enteromius; species Enteromius thamalakanensis. Next base: position 6,343,217 of record JAUCMT010000036.1, read on the forward strand.
ACTTGATTATTAGCATGGGTATTACTAGAATATTAGCCATTTATCAGTTCTAATTAAGCATATATAAATGCAAAAAGCATTTTGTAAGATTACTCTTCTGTATGTTAGAATAAGTAGCTTGTTACTGAAGAAGCTACATTGTTTTGAAAAGAGCTGAGCTACTGTCATAAAAAAAAATAATAAAAATGATCTACTTTAGCGTTGCTGCTTTTAGTTATTTCCTCCCTTACACTTACAAAAAAAGTAAAAAACAACTGCAGTAATAGAAAAGTAATATGTTTTTATGTTGTTGTTTTGTTTGGGTAATTTTTTTTTTTTACATTTTAGTGAATGCATTACTATAATCTATTTTTAAAAGATCTTCTTTCCTGGTTTCTCTCTCTCTTACGTTTGAGTAAAAATAGTCAGTGTTTCCAGTGTCAGATAGCGGTATGTCTCAGCAGTGAGAACGGGCTGTGTTCAAAAGCATAGACGGCATGTGTGGGTCAGTGTTGGTGTAACATCAGTTAACCCTTGGGACATCTAGACTAATTTAACCTTTATTATATAACCCGATCTCAGCTTTCACTACTATGAAAACACACATACAGTGTACACACTCAGTCATATTTTGCTTCTTATCTAACAACCTCAACTATGTGTATTCAATCATATTTTCAGTTGTACTTTGCCTCTGTATAAATACATGTACATAGTTGGTTTATAGATAATCATGCCACCAGCGATCCGCACATGCTGTGCTCTCTCACATTACCTCTGCTTCCAAAATGTGTTTATAGTCTGATGGCCAAATGCCGTGACTAAAATCTCCTCCTGTTCTCACTAATGTAGATAACACCACATCTGGCACTGAGTCAAAGTGGTTCAGTGCTGGATGGAAGGTACCTTGCACTATAGATCATCAAGTATTACCTACATGTCCTTTGTTTTTTGTAAAAAATCCATGCTTTGCATGGATAGTGTATTGTTATACTTTAGTGTATGTGTTTCCTTCCTTTTGGTATTCTGTATCATGACCCCAGTGTCACTAAAGCTTCCACGTCTCAATAATTCCTGTTCATACTAGTCAGCGTAGCTAAGGGCAGTTCAGTAGATGACATCAAAACCAACAACTAAAAACAACCATCCACCACGTCTGAGAATGTTTCTGCTGATGTTCAGTGAAAGTTATAGCAGACCAGTAATTTCCATCACTGAAGCTCTGGGGTTCTCATCAGCGGCTGTCCACTGTGGATGGGCAGTGGTAACGTTTTTACTGACTTAGGTCAAAATGAATAACCACCCACGGGCCGCTGAATTATTAGAAAAATAATGCACACCCGAGGAGGTGATGCGGTCACGACGCGAAGCGGCCCGTCGTCAATTATTCCTTACATATATATATATATATATATAGATAGATAGATAGATAGATAGATAGATATCAGAAATCATTCTAATATGATGATTTAGTGCTCAAGAAACATTTATTCTTATTAATGTTGAAAACAGTTGTGCTGCTTAATATTTTTGTGGAAACTGATAGTTTGTACAGAATATTTGGATGGATGTAAAGTTTAAAAGTATACATTTTATAACAATTTATGTCTTTAACATCTGATATAATCTAATCAATATTAATGAATAACTGAATCGTTTCTTAAATACTAAATAAATTAAAATACTTTCTGACACCGAACTTTTAATCAGTATTGTAAATTTTTTATAGAAATGTTCAATCACTTTCAATGAAAAATCACAGCATTATCCTGATCTTCACTGCAGTGCGTTTGTGTTTTCCAGACAGTAAGATGGTGCCAGCTGAATATCTCTGTCCTACTGTGACTCATGAATGCATGGATGAGTGGCATCTGTCAAGCGACTGCTCTGAGCTTGACCTCCAGGAAGATCTGCCATCCTTCTCAAGCTCTCCAAACGCCCTCAACTCAGTGCTCTCACGTCAGCTCAAAGATGACTTGCATTTCCACTGTGTGCATGGCAAAGGTCTGCGTCTGCTGACTGAACACATAGCGGTGCGTTATTATAACAAACGCGAAGAGTGCGCACTGGCTTTCACGCACCGGCCACTGCGCTGTGGAGAGTGTGTGTTCCTAAAGGTCTCGTTGAGGTCGTCTGCTCTGAATGGATTTTTGTCTTATGGATTCACTTCCTGTAACCCAGCCCATATTAATCCTAAGCACCTGCCGGTCAGTCCAGATGACCTGCTGGACCGCAAAGAATTCTGGGCTTTTAGCTGCCTGACTTCACCGCTTGTGGGCGGGGATATCATCGGTTTCCGGGCAACTGCAGAAGGGGAGGTGCTTGTGAGTCATAATGGAGGGAGAGCGTGCAGAGAGATGTGTGTGGATAACTCCACTCCTCTGTGGATGATCTTCTATTTACAGCCACACATCAAGCAAATCAGCATACTGGGTAAAAATATAGTTATACAAATTATTGCTCTGGCATGAATTGAAGATGTTTATGATTGTTCATCCTACTTTTCAAAAGTGACTTATTTTTGATTATAATGAAATTATAATTAAAATGTAATTGTAAATATTTATTCACTTTTTTTTTACTAAACAGTCAGTTATGATGACATAGTAAAATGTATGCCTGACATCAATACTTAAAAGTTAATGCATTTTTTAAATTATTGCTCTGGCACAATACGTTGGCTTTTACCAATTTTACATAAGTAACCTTAATTGTCATTATTAATGTTCATTATAATACAATCTTAAATTATTTGTTTACTTTTTATACCTTTATTGTCATTATAGATTATCATTATAATTAATTCTAATGATATACTATAATGTAAAATAATAATTTGTTAACTTTTTAACTCAACAGTACGGAAGCGTATTGCATTCACTTAAGGAAAAAATATCTGCTCTGTTTTTCTGAATTAACGACTTTATTATCTCAGAATTACGAGATAAATTTTCTTGAAAAAAATTTTTTTGCTCTGTTTTTCTGAATTAATGACTTAATTATCTCAGAATTACGAGGTAAATTTTCTTGAAAAAAATTATTTTGCTCTGTTTTTCTGAATTAATGACTTAATTATCTCAGAATTACGAGATAAATTTTCATGAAAAAAAAATGCTGCTCTGTTTTTCTAAATTAACGACTTATCTTGTAATTCTGAAATAATTAAGTCGTTAATTCAGAAAAACAGAGCACATTTTTTTTCCTCCAGTGAACGCTATACGCTTCCGTATGAACAGTCATATTTACAACATATTTATTAGTTTTAATATTTAGTTTTAGTCATTGCTCTGTCACAATGTGAAGATGTTTATGATGAATTTTTCCCTTTTCAAACTTTTTATTACTGACTTTAATTGATTACAATTTAATTATAATGTAATATGTTAATATATATGTTAATGCGTTCTTATATTTTTTTTTTAAGGCACTTCCTGTGGTTACTCTCCACCCTGTTCAGAAATACAGAGGTCCATCTTTAGTCATGCCAGTCACCTCTCAGCCAATCAGATTCACGGTACAGCAGTGAGGGGTTTTATATACAGCTTTGAGTCCTGCCCACAGAGTCTCAGCAGTTCTGCAGGTGCGTTCCTCTCCTTCATTCAGTCTTACCAAACTCTTTTTGCTGATATACCAAATTTCTCAACCAAAAATATATTTCTCATTGCTGTTATTTTTGTGATTGCTGTGGTCACCAGGGACAACATTCAGTTCACTGTCCTCAGAATCTCCCAGTACCCCATCATGCTGTGCGATTACTGGTGAGGAGTGTTTGATTTGTTGTGAGAGGGCAGTGGACTCAGTGCTGTACTCATGCGGACACATGTGCGTTTGCTCCGTCTGTGGTGGAAAGCTAATGGAGATGTCAAACCCCTCTTGCCCCATGTGTCGCAGCCCAATCAGAGACGTCATCAAAATATACCGCAGCATGTAAACTGCATGGAAAAAGCACCTCTCCAACAAATCGGATGACAGAACTGGGTGATCCTGAAAAGGCTCCTTCACAGGTTATCATCCTGTTTGAAAGTCAATTTAAAAGGCTACTTTTTTAGTTCATCGAGGAAAAACTAAATGACTGCTTGATGTATTAAATGTCTGACCAAAAATGCAATTAAAACCTAGTAACTGCATAAGTGAATGACACAATATTCCAGATAATAAGTCTCTGTTGCCTACAAATCTCTATGGACAAATGACTAGATGTGCATTAATGGGAAATCAAGCTACTATGAGACTAATTCTGATTTTCGTTTGATAATATTATACTAACTTAATACTGTTCAAAGACTGTTCTTTAACTTGTATGTGTGAAATCAATCCAGAATAAGTATCTGAAAACTACATTGTGGATTTGATGTGTAGGTAAATATATTTTTGGAAAAACTAAAATCTTTTACATACCAAAGTAGACATTCGCAAAACTGTAAGTGCCAATACATTTTATTTATGTTCATTGTGGAATAAAACTATTACTGTAATGCTAACCAGCAGCAGAGCCGGTAATTATTACTAGTATTAAAAGTATTATACAGTACAATAATGTTTTTAAACCTGGTTTACTGAATGATTATTTAGTTAACGTACATATGCCCTATGTATGTTAATGCATGGACATAAACACACAAACACCATCAAGCTATTGTGATGAAGATGCAAAACAGCACTTGGCTATTTATTATAAAAATAGATTTGAAAATGAAATGATTTAATAGGAATAGAACCATGTTTAATTACACAGATAGATAGATAGATAGATAGATAGATAGATAGATAGATAGATAGATAGATAGATAGATAGATAGATAGATA
>JAUCMT010000036.1:6348101-6371619 GCA_032357475.1 Enteromius thamalakanensis
AGATAGATAGATAGATAGATAGATAGATAGATAGATAGATAGATAGATAGATAGATAGATAGATAGATAGATATTTATTTGAAAGTGCATTTAGTCTGTAAACAGACCCTGATATTTATTTGGAAAACAAAAAAACACACATTTTAATCAAAATCTTCTGCATCACATTAAGACCAGCTGAGCTATAACTAAAAGCCTGTTCAGTGACAATAACATCACATCATCCAGCGCAAGCAAGAGTATACAGCTTATAAACAGGTTGTCAGTCAACAGGAGAATCCACTTGTGTTCCCTTTGATATTGTGAACAGAGACAGCAATGTGTCTTATGAATTAAAAAGGGGAAACAGTTCCATTGGGGTCACAGTGGAGATGTACGACACTTAAGGCTGGGAATTAAATCTGGTAACCCACTAGCTCCTCCTCTCCAGGAAGTTGGAGGGCACCCATCCTTTTCGTGTTTTAGCTGTGTCAAGCACACGGCAGTACCACCATCCATTATGGTTTCTCTCCAGGACCTCTAGCCTCGTGCCAGCAGGGAAGCTCATGGTCTCAGCATCGCCGTGATAGTCAGCAATAGAAATGTACTCCTCGCGCAGGTTGTTGTGGATCAGATGAGGTTTAGGCTTGACCATTGACACTGGTACTTTACGACTCATGCTCTCGGTATTACCTGCACAGGAAGAGGTGGTTTGGTCATTGTAGCTAAGACTAGGCAGTGCATCGTTCCTCCGTCCTGCAGGAGTTGTGTGTGTATTAGTGTTATCTTTGAGGACGTTCTGAGGTCTGACGGCGAGCTGCTTCACGCCGACCCGGCAGTTCTGCTGGTTAGATCCGTGTCCGCTCTTCAGGCTTTGGTTAACACGCTGCTCGTTCTTCTCCAAACTTACGCATTTACCCATCTTTCCAACATCTCCCTGCACTGAAATCTCCAACTCAGGAGAAGCAGACCAAGACGTCTCGGAATTTAACTTCTCTGTAGTTTTGGCTTCTTTACCGCTTGTTTCTGAGCTTTTGATTGGCTGTAGGTAATAAGTGGGCGCCCAGCCCTCTTCATTGCCCCAGCGGACAAACCACCAGCCACTCTCCTGCTTCTCTAAAACCTCCACCTGCACTCCTGTGGGAAAGCTGAGTTCACACGGCTCTTGCCGCTGATACGCCACAGTAGTTCGGTAAAAGAAAGAAGGTGGATCACTAAAGATCTGGAAATTATCTGACCCGCCGTTTTCAGAGTCCTCAGAAGTGCGAGAGGTCCTCAATTGCATCTGGCAAGGTTGCTCTTGGGGTCTTCTGAGCGAACTACAGTCTTGGTTTGCGGGTTTTGGACGCACAGACGGTTTAAATTTCAACTCATCAGCCTGCTGTTTGAGTTTAGATTGCTTTGAGTGTGCGTAGAGCGTGGTAGTGGTCTCAATGTTTGGCTCGATTGTTGGGGCGTCATATTCCGGTGGATCCCACATAGATGCCCGGTGGACCGAAGAAGACGAGTATGTGTCATAGTGACTATCCTTCCACTGTGGTATTGCTCTGAAACCACCATTAGCATACACCCCCTCATCATCCTCTTCATCTCCTTCACCCAATGTAAAAGAAACGGCACGCTGACATAAAGGAGGCGGGGCTTTAGTCGGCGCATCTCCTGGAAAAAACTCCTGCTCGGGATCGAATTCAAGGCCCACTGTTGGAACATCATATTCTGGTTCCTCATACACTCGTTGACTCATTGGGGTCATGGCCTCAGACTCAACACAAGGGAGCGAGTTCTGCTTTTTGATTGGTGGAGCAGGAGGTGGGACCTTGGGCCGGGTCAGTGTACTGGTTTGCCGGTTCAAGGTGGGTTTCTTGCGTTTGTCGATGTAAGAACACGGGGCCCAACCTTCCTTCTCTCCAATCTGGACGTACCACCAGCCTCCGGAGTTTTTATCAATGACCTGTAAACATACAAAGTTTCCAGACCATCTGTAGAAATACTTAATGTTATTTTTAGATAATAGGGAAGATTGGGTTGAGTTGCTGCACTTTTAGATCAGTGTCTGTATAGAAGGTCTGACCAACAAAGGTTTTTTTTTAAGTGAAGTGACTTGTGATGGTGACCCATACTTGGTATTTGTGCTCTGCATTTAACCCATCCAAGTGCACACACACCCCGAGCAGTGGGCAGCCAAAGCTGCGACGCCCAGGGGGTCAGTTGGGGGAAGGGTGCCGTGGTACGATAAATCATCATAATTTGCAGTAGCTTTTTAAAAAATATTTTAAGAAAACATGTTTTCAAAAAAGATTCTCTTATGCTCACCAAGGCTACATTTATAGAAAAAAATACAGTGAAAACAGTAATATTGAGAAATGTTATTACAGTTTAACAATATTAAAATAGAAAACTATTGTATTGTAAATTTTGATCAATTTAGTGTGTCCTTGCTGAATAACAGCTCGTGTTTATATATATATATATATATATATATATTTAAATCCACAAAACAAAACCATGCAACTGAACAGTGTCTTACCTCAGCTTTCTGTCCTCCACTGAAACTGATCCCATCTGTCAAGCAGGACCTGAACTCAGCGATTGTGTAATACTCTGCTTCAACAGTAGGGGGATCTGGGGGTTGCGGTAACTGAAATCCCTGAACGGGAAGAGAAGAATATGCTGTTCAGCATATTATAAAACCACAAAATGACCTATTTGTGCGTGCATGTGTGTATGTGCAATGGAGAGAAAGGGGAAAAAGAAACCGAGAACAGGAAAATGAGAACACACACACTGACCAGGCTGTTTTCTCGACGGGGAGGTGGTTTTTGACTGTTTGATGGTGATCCTAAGAAAAACAAATCAAACATCAAAATGTGTTTGTAATCTTTAAAAGGTTAGTTCACCCCAAAAAAAAAAAATTAATTCATGTCCTTAATTATTTATAAGAATTGTTGAATAAAGTCATTTTTTGTTTTCTTTACACACAAAAAGTATTCTCAAAGCTTCATAAAATTATGGTTGAACCATGGATTTCACATGGACTATCCTTACTATCTTTCTGGGCCTGGGAACAATTCAGTTGTGGTGCTGTCTGTGCATAAAAAAGCTTATGGATTTCATCTTACAGGTTTGAAATAACATGAGACTAAGTAATTAATGACAGAATTAACATTTTTATGTGTACTGTTCCAACACATAACATGATGGAAAAACAGAATATACATTTAAAAAAAAGACAGAAAAGAGATAAAAGGAGAAAAACAGGAAGAAAGAGGAAATATATAATATATATATATATATATAAAGGAAAAACAAAGAAAGGGAAATAAAAAGAAAGAAAATGTAAAAAATAAAAGCACAAAAACAGAAAAATAGTGAAAATTAATTCATGAAAAAGATAGAAACTCACTGGTCTCAACGCTGTGGAATCTCTGAGGTGCGACTCGAGCAATGGCAGGAGATGGAGGGACCGTTTTGGTCTTTATTGCAGACGATGATGAAGTCACACTTGCTTCAGAAACCGATGCAGTTACACAAGCATCCGACACTGACACAGATACACTGCTGTCTGAGACAGACAGTCGCACACTCGTGTCCGTGTGCTGGGTGACCTGATCATCAGAGTCTCTCTCTAAACTAACTGCATTAGCTGCTGTGCTAATGCTGCTGCTGCTGTTGTTTCTATCACTGTGTGAATTGTTACTGTAAGCATCACTGTGCTCCGTATCACCATTATACTGTGTATATGTGTCAGTCTGCGAGTGCCTGTATGTGTTTGTGGTGCTGTTTCGGTGTGCATTGTTGTCAGTTTGTGTGTGTGAGTGTCGTTCGCTGGCGGGTTTCTTGTTTAAGAGGTTGCTGATCTCCATAAGGTTTCCGATGATTTCCACCTGACCCTGCACATCTGGTTTATTTGTCTCTGTTTCCTGGTTACCGGCCATGACACCATCTTGCATTTTCCTCAGGTAGGCAGCTGGAGCCCATCCCTCCTTACCACCATAACTGAGAGAAGAACAGAGAGAGATAATTCACATACTCCCAACACATACCACCAACCAAGGGCTTTTTTTATACAATAAAACTATATAACTATACAACACCATTCATAAGCCCATAATTAGTAAGACTTTTTCATTTTTGAAAGAAATTAATTTTTTTATTCAGCAAATATGCTTTAAACTGCTGAAAAGTGTCAAATGTATTCACCAAAGAATAATTAATAATAATTAGTAATATTTTTTTTAGCAAATTAATACAGTTGATATGCCTGAGAGACTCTTTCATATACTTTTTACTACTAAAATATTTATTCATATATACAGTATATATATATATATATATATAAAATATTTTAAAAAACAAAAAACAAAATAAGAAATCAAATTGACAAACTAGTGACATTTTCAAAACTGCAATAACCCCATCTGCTAATACATACACTGTCATACACTAATATATGTAGCATTTAGGGGTTTAAAAAAAAGTACAAAGATTTAGCTTTCAGTTTGTAGGCATTGGGGTAGCAGCTTTGTGCGGATTTAGTGAGAGTGTAAGGTTATGGGTGTTTGTTTGTTATCAATAATACTGAAGTAGTTTAAAGAGAAGAACAAACATGTGGAAGAAGAGATATACCGTATGAACCACCAGCCCTCCAGATTCCTCTGGATGACCTCAACAATAACGCCGCTCTCAAAGCCCAGCTCATCCTGACTCGAACTGCTGAAGGACTGAACAGTAATATACCTCTCTGCTACAAAAAAAAAAAAGAGAGAGCACAATGTACACTGTCACGCTACAAGATACAATCTACATAGACATACAAATGCAATGCATAAAGAAAAACAACTAATATTGTAAATCTGTGTGTGTAGCTGTTATGCATGTGCACACGTACAGTACCCTCCAAATATTATTTGCACTTATTGTCACTTTAAAAAAAAAAAAGATATATATATATATATGTAACAGAATTATTTTCTGAGATATTGCATTTATTCATTACATGCATCTGACAACCAGAGGTGGTATACAATCTTTTGTACTTTCATTTTTATCATTTAACAGTAAAACAATTTATTTTAGTGAAATGTTTTGCTAAAAAGTGTTTCTTTTAAAATACATGCCACACCATTTGATATTGACGTTCATACATTTAAATGTGTCTTATGACCCAGTACTTTTTGGGCCACTTTAAGTAATGCTTGTGTGTTTAGATTGTTTGCTATTTCGGTGTAGAAGTGGAAAACCCAAACGAAACATGCAGACATTGCAGAATCTCTCCACCACAAGTCACATTCTCTCTGTAATATGGGTCAGTGTGTGTTGGACCTAGTTGTACAGGAAAAGCCTTCTGGACCAGGAGATGGAAAATCTGACATCTTTGCTGGAATTTCCACTCCCAGGCTGTTAAATGCTCCAAGAACCATGTGTGTGTGTGTGTGTGTGTGTGTGTGTGTTTGTAGAGTGAGGGGGTCCCTTGGCTATGATGTGATGCCTGTATGGTTTTCATCCATGCAAGACTCTATGTGCTGACATGGCATGAACTTGCGTCTGTAACAGAACTCACCAACAGTTTTCATGCATAAATCTCTTAAAGCAAAACAATGGAAAATGCTAGGAGTTAAGGGTTGTGCAAGACAAAGAAAAACAGGACATTTGGCCACTCAGTGTACTTTACACAAGCCAGACGTTCTGATCTCTGTTGAGAAAGATGTGCCTTGTTTGTTCAATGGTTCTTGATTCAGTTTAGCGGCAGCATGGGTGATTAAATGGTTAGTTTAGCAGTGTATCTTTGTCTTACTCTCTCTGTTCGGTGCTTTGTGGTTGTCTCTGCGTCCTGTGAGAGAAACAAGGTATGTTGCAGGAACCCAGCCTTGTTCTTCAGCTGTTCTTACAAACCACCACCCTGAAGAGAAAGAGAGAGAGAGTCTGTGAGCACATACCACTGATGTAACTGATTCCAGCTGTTCATTTGAATTGGGTCACTTCCCTTCTGTCTTAATAGTTTAACTAGTCCTGAACACATCAGCATAAACAAAAATCTGATAATTAAATATTATAATACTATTTTTAAGGATAAAGGATATGGCAAAAAGCATCTGTGATTTATGCAATGCAACCATTTACAGACAAAGAACCCCTTGGTGGATAAAAAGGTGGAGCAAGACCCCATTACATAGTGTGTACATACGAATGCATGCCCTGGGCTTTAAAGTGGGAAATATTTGATAATATTGGATTAATGCTAATTTTAATCACCGTAATGCATACTTGCTGAATAAAAAAATTTATTATTTAAAAAAAAAAATCCTGACTACATTAATTAAAACATTAAAATATCAATTAACATTTCCATTGCATATTTAACCCCTTTTAACAATATACTTTACTATTGTTTTCAAATAGCCTAATGTTAATAACCATAAAACTGTTTATGCTGAGCATAAGCACGTTGTCACTGGTTGCACACACCTGCCATGAGTTAGTGCTCACAGTGAGAGTCGCTCATTAAAGCAAACAAACACACTAGTAGGTCGCCAGATCCCCAGTTTATTATGCGCTGTAAATAAATACCTTAAGCTAAATAAATGGACAGACTGACTCATGCATGTGCAGAACATCAGGTACCTGCAGTCTTTTTTTAGCATATACCACATGCATCTTCATCTGTTTGAGTGCATGTAAAGTGTGTGTTAAAGGACAGATTCAGAACATTCTAATCTAAAAAGAGACATGATAAAAAAAATATATTAGATAGTCAGTGATGAGGTAGAGAAAAAAAGAAGACTTCATAGAAGAGAGATAGTTAGGAAAGTTGTCTTGGCATATTAACACATAATGACTTTAACATAAAGAGTTCAGTAACATACACTCACACAGACACACAAACAAGTACACATACACTTATGAACACACTTTTTCTGCTGAGGAAAGATTCTGGAGGATCCATTAAGATGGTCTAAAGACCTTTACTCAAATACGAGTCTCTGGCTGTGGTAGACTTTTTCCACACACACACACACACACACACAACCTCTTCTACTGCTAAAAATGACTCAATGTCATTGATTTTCTCAGAACTGATTATTTAATTATCAGTCTTTGCATGTTCCAATTTTATTTGCAAATTTCAAAGAAGCAAAAAAAAAAAGAATTTGCTGATTAAATGTTTTTATTTTGTGGTAGCTATATATCATCATTCACTCATTTAGCTTCCAAAGAGGTCATAAAAATAATAACAACTGTAACATCAGAAAAAAAAGGCCCAGCTGCCAGGAAAGAGATTTCACAGAAGGTCACGTAATGCATTGACACCAAATCCTGATGAAGTCATGTTTAAGTCATGTTGAAGTCGTTTAAATTGCATTACATCCTTATCACAGTTTTAATGTTTTATTTTCTGTGCACATTCAAGGATATAATTTCAATGAATTTGTTGTAAAGAGAGATTACCACTCTCAGGAAAAAAAAACACATTGAAAAGCCAGGTTGGTTAACATAGATCAACATAGTTAGACTGGTGTGTTTTGATGGTCTCAGAGGGATGTGGTGAACTTTTCAACTGATCCAACTAAGAGACCATCTAAACCAAGTTACAAGCTAAACACAAGCTTAAACTATTAAATCAGCTTAAGCCTTAGACTGGTTTAAGGTTTTTTTGTTTTTTTTAAACAGCTGACAGATTTTAGAGTTACTCCATTCTTAAATGTTAAGAGTTTTCAAATCAAAGGATTTTGAGTTATGTTTCGTTTCTGAGGTTTGAAGCTTTTATTAAAACTGGAATAAAAAAGACATATTAATTTATGTATTTATTTATTTTTGGTGTCTATGTTAGTTTTGCTGGACATTTAAACGTGCGAGACCAGTGAAAATCTGATGCCCAAAATCTAATTCAGCAGTTAGTATTTTGTAAATGTACATTTATAAATATTATAATTTAATATAAGAAGAAAACTGAAGATAATAATCAAATAGGTAAATCTGTGACATTGGTCATGTGACTCTTCGTTCAAATAGAAGGACAGAAGGACAAGATGCTCTTTGGACCATCTTAAAGCATGCTGGAGAACTTTCTGAAATTTATGTCGATTTTTTCAATTTGGCAAAAAATCTCAAATTGTGATGCTTTTAATTATAGTTTGTATGTATACTGTAATTTGTATAATCAAGCATGTTCACCAGTTTTGTCTGACTTGTGGAGCCCACTGTACATACAAGACTATTTTGTGTGTGTATGGATGTCTGTCACTCACCACTCTCACTCTTTTCAATCACATCGACTCTCTCTCCTGCTTTCAGGCTGATTTCTGTATTCTCTTGACGCTGGTAGTCTGCCGTCACCACATATACACACATACAGTCCTCTGCACCCAGGGCTTCTCCACGTTCTCTCCCTGAGGATGATGGAAAAAAACAGGCCGTGAGCCAGCTGCCTCCACGCCCTCGTCCACCTGAATTGCGCCGCGCCATTCACCAACACCAACACAGCCCCAGCCAATCAGCACGTAGTACCAGATCAACGGCTCATCCAAGAATCAACAAGAACACTGGCTCAAAGAGGCTCAGATCTGTGGAGCTAATGTCTCAACAAGCAAAAAGGCTCAGGTACAACAAATCCTACTTTTATCCAGTCTTATCCCGCCTTAAAGTTCCAAGGTAAAAGTTTCTGAGCAAGCACAGTTCAACCTGAAGCACATCCTACCGGCCCTGGGCCCAGGGGTCCAACCAACGACAAGACTCATGTGGGCTCTGGCGTCTCCTCTAAGAGCCTCAGATCCCTTCTGCAGCAGGACACAGGCCTGACTGAATAGAGAAATGGAGCAAAGGGGGAAAGAAAGATAGAGAGAAAAGGAAAAGGGGTAGCTGACGAAAGGAGTGAAAGACGAGATGAGGAAAATAAACCAAGAGCTATGGGCTCAAGGGGCGGGCAATGGAGAAAGGGGAAAGAGTTGCCAATCAAACGATGCTCCACCCCTTTAAAACAGTTTAAACAGAAACATATGGCCTATGAAAATAGAGTATACTTACAGACTCAGCACATACTCGTATTCTCCCCAAGTTTCTTCACATTCTCTGAAACACATCCTGCTGCTCCAAACAAAAACAGCAGTCACATGAAACACTGATGCTCTGTTTTCAGAGAGAAAAATACTACGTTTATGGTAAAAAAAAAAATTATATATATATATGAATAGTTTATAACTTTAACAATTTTTAAAAAGTATGCTTTTTCATTTAAGTTAATCTCAATCAAACTGCAGTTGTTGTTTTTTTAGGTTAAAAAATAACAAACAAATACAACTAACCATAAAAACATGACAAAATAAGACAATACTTAATAATAAATAAATTAATAATAAATAATAACAAAACTTGTCGTTGCAAATAAACTATTCATATATATACAGTATGTGACCCTTAAGTCGCTGGGGTATATTTGTAGCAATAGCAAAAAATACATAGTATGGGTCAAAATTATTGATTTTTCTTTTTTGCCCAAAATCCTAAGTACAGATCACGTTCAATGTCAATTTCTTACCTAAAAAATATTAAAACCTAATTTTTGATTAGTAATATGCATTCATGAGATCTTCATTTGGACAAGTTTAAAGGTGATTTTCTCAGCATTTAGATTTTTCTGTACCCTCAGAATAGATTTTCATAGAGTTTCATCTCAGCCGAATATTGTCCTATCCATCCAACCATACATCAATGCGAGGCTTATTTATTCAGCTTTCAGATCATGTATAAATGTTAATTTCGGAAAATGAACACTTACGACAGGTTTTGTTGTCCAGGGTCACACACACATATATATATATATATATAAATGTATGCTTATTTACAAAATTGTTACAGTACACTTTTAAATGACCAACAATGGAAAATTATAATAATGTAATAGAGTGTCTACCAGCACTTCAAAGTACATCATCATGACAGATTGAGACTGTTTGATACAAATCACAACAATACAGAAGAAAAATTTCACCAGAACAAACATATACACATTGTTTTAAGTATATAGCCACAAAAACTATATTATATGAGAGAGAGAGAATTGTCTCATAACTTTCATCTAACTTTTATATATAATTTTTATATATAAAAAAATTGTGCCAAGATTAAGTCCTCATCTTAATACATTTTTAACCCAACACATTTTTGCAGATGCTGTTATTTGGAGTATTTTTTTCCAGTCCTCAAGTTGCACACATGCAGAGCTTGTTATTACAGAGCTTTTCATTTTCACAGTGTCCTGATAAAGGGATGTTTCATTCGGTTTTTAAAGTGCCTTTTTCTCTTTGTTTTGCTCTTAATTTTTTCTCTTTTCTTCTCTCCTATGGCTCCCCCCTGCTCACTCCTCATTCCCCCCATCACACTGAAGCCACTTCCTCTCTGCCACGTCAACAGCCTCCCTCTGAACTGCTTTTTCTGAAAAAGAAAATATCACAGAATCCCTTTCTCTCTTTCTCTGGCTCTCCTTTCTCCCAATTACTCTCTCAGTCTCTTTCTGACCCCGATATCATATTTTACAAGGACTGCATGTCACTGTTGCTTATTTCTGCAGTTTGTTTTTCTGCAGGCATGCAGCTGAACTCATGAACAATGCACAATGTAGTTTCTTACATTGTAAATATTACATTATAGCTGCATATTTGTACTGCACACTAAATTAAACTTAGTCAAGTACAGTAATATGTTACAAATGCTTGGTTTGACATGAAAAATTAAATGATTGATTAGACTCTGACTATAGCCCAAACTCAGGAAAAATACAGTAATTTGTGTACTCAGTGGATTTATGCTGTTTATAGCTATGTGTCTTTTTGCGGTTTAATTATGGTACTTTTAGTTTGACACGCCAAAAGAACAGTAAAACATGATGCAATGGCCAATGATGTCAGTTTGTCTCACACACAGACCAACAATTAACATCGCAGACTTCATGTATGGCTGAACCAACTGAATTGCTGCCAGTGGGAGGAATATGTTTAAAAAAAACAATATGTTCTTTTAATGTATGTTCAATGCTTACTAAAAAGTCTGTTAATTATCCTCTTCTGGGCTTTTTCAGAAAAACAAAAAAGTAATATTAATAGAGTGCCACAGCCATGACATTAAACCCCAGAAAACTAATTTGGGTTCTCTCAAGATTTCCCCATGGGTTTTTGTAATGGGGTTTTTCAATTCATGAGTAAACATTCTTATATAGTAAGTTAGAAACATATGCTTTTTATTAAATTACTGCTTCACATTTTACATTTTCAGTACAGGTGTGCATAATATACACTGTGCACCAAAACATTAGACTGTAGACCGGCACAAATTATGTTTACCCCTTGAACAACCATATGAAAATCTCAAGGGAACCCATGGCGGATTAATCTTCTGGGTTCTGACATAAAGACTGAGGCACTCAATTAAGTTGCATTTCATGCAATTAATTTGATTATACTTTTAATTGGTTGCATCAAACTTATAAAGCATGTTTTGAAATTGTGGGTAACTCAAAACTTGCAATGATATTTCAGCACAAATATGCAGAGCACCGTAAAAACAACAGAACTCATTTTCGTCCTCTTTCTTTCTAATAACCCTGAGGAGGACTTTGTGCTGCCCTACATATCATATCCACACACACATTAGTGTTTCCATTTGACTATGGAGGAGGAATGCAGAGTTGCATAACTAAGACAGAACTAAGAGATCTCATTTCAGACACTCAGAGCAGAAACAGAAAACACACACATAATAACATTATTACATCTCGCTCTGTGTTTAGAATATCAAATTCACCAATCCAACATGTGTAATGTTGATCTATCCCTCTTTCTGTTGCACACGCACACACAGCTATTGCAAATTGCAAAGACAATTTGAAGGCAGTGATATACGGTAATAATCGCACCAATAATGCTTTCTCGCAGTGTAATTGTATATATTATCTTGCAGCTGTAACCCGCATCCCTTGACATCAGCAGTCCAGGGGACCTTAACAAGGATATTTCTATGCAAATTGACTCCAGCTGTTCTACTTCTTTGTTGAAAAGATGTGCTTCATGATGTAATGTTGAATTAGCTTTCCCTGACAAAAAAAGCACATATTGCCAGACATGCAGAAAAACTACTGCTAGGTCATCCTCAAAAGTCTGATTTAGAGCAATTTACATTAATTAGTAAAGTTCAAGAGAGATAAAGCAGCTGACACCAACCTAACACAGATAAAAAGCAGTGTAATCTACAATCAAACCATCTCTACAAATCCACAGAAAAGGCTCAAACTGATGTTAAATGTTAAGGATTATTTTGGAATTGGCCTAAAACCAGCATGCACCACACCGCAAATGGTTTGATACTATTCGCCATTAATTTTCCCACTGAGATTCTTTACCAAATCTAACTCAACTGCAATCTAAGTACAACAGCACAACCTAGTGTTTAAAGACCAACACTGTATGGCACTGTATGAAAGAAATCGTCAGAAAAACATATATCCTGTCAGAAACCCTAATTTCAAAAGACTATATGGAACATTCCTTCACATGGTATATTGGGTATATTCTATGTTAAACTCAAGTGTATAAACAAAATATAGGATACAACATGTTGATTGTTTTAAAATACATAATTTATAGGATTGTTAGATCATTTGCTTTATTGACAAAATACTATGATTAAATACAGCAGAACTGAGCTCTTATTAACAAAAGGGGTTCAAATATGTAATTTAATACTCACCTTGCCAAACTGAGGTCACATGAAGTATGAAGTCTTACCACTTAATCAGATCACTCACTTGCTGTTCCAGAGGATTCCTGACCAATGAGTAACCGTGTGAAAGAGAGAAACCATTAGAGTATTGTTGTGGTGACCACAACACAGCGCTCCACACTCCTCAACTCCACAACTACAGTCTGATACTGCTATATTGCATTGCTGTTGAGTGCAGTTTGGAATTATGTGCTATAAAAACTAAATATTTTAATGTACAGTAGGAAATATGCACTACCAAATTGGCTAATAGATATCTAATATGGAATTGGAAAGGAGTAAAATATAAAAAATTTAATTTTACCCATTTACAGTAGGTGTATATTACTTTCTTCTTTAAGACAAAAACAATTAAAGTTTTATATATTTCAATAATGTTTCTTTCTTGCTTTATAATGAAAAGTGAATGGTTATCAAGAAACCAAGTTCCATCATAAAAAGTGTTTTTTTTACTTGTTTTTTTTCCATTCAGATAGAATTTAGGACAAATATGTGAATATATACCAGCAAAAAATAATAGTAATAAAAAATAAATATAATTTAAAAAAAAGCTTGCTGACGACAAGTAAATAGTAAAACAAATAGGCTACAACAAAACAAATATCATAAGAAATCGACTTACTTCAAAAACGTAAAGCACTGAATTATATGATATTATGAATACTAAATGGTCTCGACTGTATGAAACAATACACTGTCGTGAAAGGAGACCAGAAACTGGTTGTGATCAATTTTCAAAGAAGAAAGCAGAACAAATTAATTTATAAAGGTTTAGTCATATACAATTTGGGGTTCCCCGAACAGGGTTTAAGACTAGTCCTAGATTAAAATAAACGTTAAAACTGGAAAAGGCTTGCACTGAGATATCTTAAAATACATCATTGCCATTGTTTGGTCTTAAAATGCTCACAGATCAAGCATTTTTGTAAGACATGTTTCTAAAAATTCTTAATCTAATTCCTATCCGGGAAACCGGCCCTTCGCGTTTAAGTAGCCTATATGATGACAGCATCTTTGGGTGAACTGACGTTAACCTTTTAAGATCTCAACTTTTACATTGGCGTTAATCTTCCCCGGAGTTTTTTTAGACTAAAATAGGGTCTGCAGCGTTTTGAAAAGTGTCGGTTTTGGGTGGAAAACTCCGGGATAGGAGCGTAAAGTTTTGTTTTTTAAAACGGAAACGCACCTAGTGTAAACAGGGCCTTAGAGAAGCAACATGTCTTAAGTGTTTCGCTGAACGGAGCATACGCTGGTGAACGAGGTGAGCAGCGGGAAAGATCGGGACACCTCGCGGTCGTGCAGCAGCCAGCTTCAGATTTCATTAACGTTATAGATTTTCATTAAGAGGGTTTACGCTTATTGGTCAAGTCTGCCCCGGCAACTGTGTAGGCGATCGCCTGATAGATACGTGTCGTAGACATATCGTTCTAAAGTCAAATATAAAATATAATGATAAATGCATTTAATTGTGCGCTTACATCTCAAATGGTATAGCATGGAATTTACAGAAAGTTACAGCACTAGTGGTCTCCATAAGTCTATAGGAACACAACAAAACTGTTTTTGACTTCTTTTTTTTTTAACTCAGTATACACTTTCAGCGAATATCCAGTACATTACATTTAGATACAGGAGAATCTCCACTTAAACAAGTTTTTTCCTCAAACAATTCCATATTTGGGGTTCCGTAGCCACACCCAAGGGGCGTGTCGAGAATGACGACATTCCTGTTTACATGCTTTATTGTCACTGGCAGCATGGCAGTGACTCAGAAACCGAAGGCTGATGTGGCTCGAGATCACAAGGCTGAGATCTCGAGCTCTTTGGCGAGGATTTTTAATACAACTGGATAATTTAAATTACCACACGGACAAACAGGGTAAGCCAGGCACATAGCTAATAAGATAAGCAACTCCCACCCCTAAAACAGACACTCTTCCACGCTGTCAGGCAACTTAAACTCAGATTTGTCCGTTTTTTTACTCTCTGACGTTATATCTTTCTATCTCTCTCTTGTAAAACTGTTCGAGGGCTTACTGTTTGTGTGTTCATTTGAATCTATCAATCGAGTCATATGCGAATGAAAGCGTGTAACGTTACTGATTCAAATTCCTTTGGACAGACATAATGAACCGAGCAGTAACGTTAACGTTAGTGGTTTAATCGATAAGGGCTATTTGTGATTCTTTTCACAGAGATAAATCGCCCAAAAAGTTCTGTTATGATTTACTCCCCTCAATGGTATTTCAAACCTGTATGATTTTCTTAACCCCGTGGAATACAAAGGAGTCAGGAACAGACCAACTCTGTTACGTTACCATTATATTTCCATCATCTATACACAGTGGTGACTAGTTCACTTTTATGTTAATTTTTGGATGAAGCTTCCATTTTATAACCATTTAGGTTATTTTAAAATGTTAGGTTCTTTCTTGGTCTTTTCTGTGATCAAAGACAGACTCACGCTCCTCTGGTACATTGAATACTGAAACCACAGGTCAGAGACCGAAAATCACTGACTGGCCACACAACCGCGATTTTAATCAGGGTTAACGTTAGTTGGCATTTCAATTTGGAAGATTTCAAATTCCTAGAAATAACTTTAATGACGCCACCAAGGTTCGAGGTATTGCGCAATCGATTTGTTTTTTGGACCCTCTAGTGTTCGGACTAAGAAACGAGATTTTAAAACCAAACATAGATTTTATAAAATTATACAGAGACACATTGTGTTGTGTGTTTAGTGAGGATACCCCACATAAACTGTAAATTTAATACGGTATAAACTTTATATTCTATAATTTGTTGGCTACCTTACTTTTGCTATTTGCCCCAATCAATTAAACTCAAACTAAAAAAGAACTGCGTGTCTTACATGCTATTCATTTATTGGATACCTTTATTGCTCAAATTGAATTGTTTATGCATTTTTCATAATTTCATAAAGAAATTTAGGCCTACTTCTTCACTTCGTTGAGAACTGTGTTTTACTGAACCAGAATCGCTGCTGTGTCAGTGCATGTATATCAGATGAAACTCATCCAAATGCCTTTGGATTTGGTAACAACAGGCTGTTTGTTCATGCAGTGTTGTGTAAGAGGACAGATGCTTGGTTTTAACCGCTCAGTGTCCCTGAATCAATAATTGCTCTTGGTACGGAGTGGCAGTATTCTTGTATGTGTGTACAGTATTAGTGTTCACACCGAATACTTGTGAAAACTTAATTGGTAATTGATATAGACTGGGGCTGTTTAAGTTGAGGTTTATTGATTTAAGAAGCTTCCACAGAATGTTATGAATATTTTTTTCCAGTCATCCTGGTTCCAGGACTGTCACATTTTTTACATTGTGTCATTAAATATCTTAGCTGATCAGTAATATAGATAGGAGACAGTAAACATTTGGACAGCACATTTGTCACCTTGGCTAGAAAGGTTTGCACATTTTCAATATCCTGTTGTGCCAGGAGGTCTAACATAGAGCAATAATAAGGGTCTGTGCTTGTAACACATATCAGCATGTTTGAGAAATCATCAGTGCTATCAGATCCTGTCTGTGTGAAAATTGCAAGTCCTTTGCCCTGATGACAGGTGTAACTGTAAACATTTGAACTTGAGTTAGAGATCAAGATCAGGAAGTTCTCTTAAGTCAAATTAATGTTTAGTGTGATCATGCTAATTGTGAACGGTAGTCACTTCAAGTCAAATTTTGTTTGCTCTTTTAGACTAATTCTTCTCAGCACACTTTTCACATTTCAGACATTCTTTGAACTTAGGCTACACACTGCCACTGATAAGAAAGCGTCCCATGTGTGTTTGTTAGAAATGCTGCACTTTAGCACTCAAGCACCAGAATCAGCAGAATTTAGAACTGTTGATTGCATGAATGTACTCAGATACAAGTACTAGTGATTGTGCAAGGACCTTTGGAGTCAAAGACTGAGAAGTAAAAGATGGTGAGCTGTAGATTGTGATTCAAGGAGACCAGGGGTGTGTAAAGGGAGTGTCTTTTTTGTTGCTGATTGGATTATGGACATCCAAAACAACATATTTTCCAAACCACCTTGTCTGACTCACTAGTGCACTAATGATTCCTAAAGATATTGTCCACCCAAAAATGAAAAAGTCATGATTTACTCACCCTTATGTTGTTTCAAACCTTTTTTCTTTCTTCTGTGGTAGATAAAAGATATTTTTTTTAAGAACACTAAAATCAAACCATTTTGAAGCTCATTGTCTTCCATTGTATGAACCAAAAAAACAGACATTTCTCAAAATATCTCCCTCTACAAAAGTCATACAGGTTTCGAATGACTCTTGGGTTTGGTAAATTATGAAATTTTTCAGTGGCCTATCCCTTTAAGGACAGTCTGTGAAGGTAGGGTTGGTTGTTGGTGTTTACATCACAAACAACTCAATGGATTGCAGCCGAATGGAAAAGAAAGCAGGGGAACGGTTTTAACTTCCATGTAAAAAGAAGAACCATGACTGTTTTATATTTAATTAATAAACTTTTTGTCGTTACTTCATTAAACCACTCTATTGTTACTAATCCACTTTTAAACGATGAAATGTCCAATTAATAAATCAATCAAAAGCTTACAAGATATCCTATTTTTAGTACACAGTCAGATTTTTTTATATATACATTATTTATTTTGAAGAACCAATCATTTTTGGTCCCTATTGACTTACATAGTAGGGAAGGAAATACTGTGGAAGTCAATTTGGACCAGGTTTTTTCAGAATATCTTCTTTTATGTTCAACACAAGAAAACTCATACAGGTTTGGAATGGCATAAGGTTGAGTAAATGATGATTTTTTTCTTTGGTGGGGGGTAAACTATCCCTCTCTGCATTTACCTGTGTACATGTGTAATCTTGTTTGTTTCTGCAGGTATGCCGGGCTCCAGGTACATTGGTGTGGAGGGTTGGAGCAGTAAGCAGGTCGCTGGCTGGCTCAGAGACCAGGGGTTTCGTGAATATGTGGATCTCTTGTGCTCTAAGCACCGTTTGGATGGTGCCAGTCTGCTTTGTCTTACGGAGACTGATCTGCGGTCTCCTCCACTGGAGCTTAAGGTGCTGGGTGATATCAAGAGACTGATGCTGGCTGTACGGAGGCTACAGAGACAACACACAGCCCTCACGCAATCAGGGTCAGAGGTCAGTGTGTTGTCTCCCATACACACCAGAGGAACACAACGTGTAATCTCTAATGGCTTTGCAGAGCAAGGCTCAGGAGACCACCAACACTGTAATGGGGCAGTCACTACAGTTGGTGGGGAACATAATTACTCGAATGGCAAACGTAAACAGTTTTGTGTTCGGATGGACCCAGAGTACTGGAAGACGGCACTCAGTGCACTTTACGCCATGATGGTGTGCGGAGTGACATCATTTGTCATGGTACTAGTGCATGAACGGGTTCCTGACATAAGGACATACCCGCCACTTCCAGATATATTTCTAGACAGGTGAGTTATATCTGAAATGTGTGGTGTGGAATATTTCAGGACAGGTGTTCTATATTACTTCACCAGTTCATATAGAGTTGGGTAACGTATGAAAAAAAAATTACATGCAAACCTGGACCACAAAACCAGTCATAGATAACACTGGTATATTTTTTAGCAATAACCAAAAAATGCATGGTATTCATCAAAATTATAGATTTTAGTGTTAAGACATTTGAACATATATTTAAAAAAGCACTATTACATTTACCTCAGACCTTACCATGTCTGCAGAAACGTGAATTTTAAAATGCTTTTGTAAAATTATAGTGTATTGAATGTATAGAAGAATATTTAAAAAACTATTTACATAAATATGTTTAATATATAATGAATTATACAAGTTTTTTGTTTTAATAATAATCATTATATATTAAATTACCTCAAAATGTTTTACTCCTAGTAAAAAAAAAGCAAGATATTTGCATATTAAATCCACAACCTAACTTTGCTTGTTTTTGTTCACAATTCAGTTTAAATTAGAAGTAAAAAAAATTCTCAGTAATCATTTCTTGTGGTTTTGAAATATGTTAATCAAGAATTATGACTCTTGTTATTTATGTGCCAGTGTTCCCAGAATTCCCTGGGCCTTCACCATGGCTGAAGCATGTGCAGTGGTGTTGGGTTCCATATTAATGCTGGTGTTGTTGATGCACAAACACAGGTAAACACACAAACAAAGTCAAAATGCAACATTTTAAAAAGTTTGCTGTAGTCTCTGGATTTTGTTAATATTGTGTAATTATAATATTCTCAAAGACAATCCAGTTCTTTTCAGAAAATTGCTAGTACTTAATGATAATGCTTTATTATTACAGAAATTAAATTAAACAGTGAAGTATGTATACTGTGTATATTATTACTGTTATGCATTGCTCATTTTTGTCTCTGTCTGACTCTGTGTTTTAGGTCTATTTTGTTTCGCAGGCTGTGTAATTTAACAGGCACAGTGTTCTTGCTTCGCTGTGTCACAATGTTTGTTACTTCACTGTCTGTACCTGGTCATCATCTGCAGTGTTCAGGCAAGGTGAGGTGCACACATACATAGACACACTATCTATCTTTCTCATTCTTTGTCTTGGAGGTGCATCTGTCGCGGGCAGTGATATAAGACATATTTTACTGTAGGTACCCATCAATATTTTTTTACATTTCATGCAAATCTTCTGACTCTTTAAACAAAATCAGTTGTACTATGTCATATTATATTAATATTATCAATGCCCACAATAAGGAGATTGCAAAGAGCAAAAATGTCTGTAAAAAAACATGGAAATATTATTAAATTAGACGGAATAAAAACTATTAATCTCAGAAATTTTTTTTTTTAATCAACAGATTTAGATTTTTATTCTCATGCTCACTGATGCTGCATTTATTTGATCAGAAATAGTCAACATATTAAATTAAATCACATTTCTATAAATATTATGAAATGTTAATACAAATTAATAATAATAAAATAACTTTTGTTTTTCATCAATTTAATGCATCCTTTCTGAATAGAGGTACTTTGAAATAATGAGTAAAATACTGCTGATGTATTAGAAGTTCTGAGAAGTTCAAGTTGGAGATCTTATCTTATTTTTTATGTACTCTATCAGCCTACATTTAGCTCTTCACAAGAATTCCAACTCAAACAATGTACTCTTAATTTGATCTGAAGGGTATATTGACAGTCAACATGTAGAAACAATGATCTTGTCATCTTTCTCTACTAATGTCATCGGCTAGCAACCACCCAGAACACTCTAGCATTGTGTATGTAATGTGTATCTATATATGGAATCAAATATTGATATTTTATTTAAATATCATGTATTACGTTTATATAAATTATTCATATTAGTTGCAATATCGTATTATTATTTTTATTTCTTTTGATATTACTATAAGAAATATTGACATTTTTGTCATTATCTCCTTCTTGCATTTAAGCCTGACTATCATCAGTCTTTACAGTGCATATCTGTATTTTGCAGGTGTATGGTGACGCATGGGCAAAAGTGCAGCGTGCGTTGGAAATCTGGAGCGGTCTCGGCATGTCTTTAACTGGTGTTCATACGTGTGGGGATTATATGTTCAGTGGACACACTGTTGTTCTCACCATGCTCAACTTTTTTGTCACTGAATGTGAGTATACAAACGATGTGGAGATAGTTACTCCATATCCAGCATTTCTAGTATTTTATCAGCTGAATTTTAGCGGTGCAATCAATGTCTTTATGTGATTTTTAGATACGCCACGTAACTGGAACTTCATCCATACCATGTCTTGGGTGCTAAACCTATTTGGAATCTTCTTCATCTTGGCGGCTCATGAACATTACTCCATCGACGTCTTTATCGCGTTCTACATCACCACCCGACTGTTCCTGTACTACCACACGCTAGCAAACACACAAGCCTATCAGCACAGCCGCCGAGCTCGTATCTGGTTTCCTCTCTTTTCTTTCTTTGAATGCAACGTGACCGGACCTGTTCCAAACGAATACGGCTGGCCACTCTCCAAACCCGCCTTCATGAGGATGGTTCTAGGATAGGCCATCTCTCTTTATGGCGAGCTTATACTTTTTTTTGGAGTCTAGGGAAAATTATTTATTTTTTTATTTATTGCATTTGTTCACTTTCTTAAAAATTCTGTTTATACTGCCTAGTTATTATTATGTTTTGCTGACTAACACTTCTTACAATTTCACCAAATCGACCTATACCAATCTATTATTTTCTCTGGCTTTCAACTGTTACACTAATAATTAAGTAAGTCGTTTTTAAACTCTTGGATACATTCAGTATGTTTACTTGGAAAACTGCTAATATCCATAAAAATCCATTCTAAATAATAATACATGATGCTTCCTATTCTTGGTCTTGACACATCCTAATGGTGCATATTTAAAGTCTTACAGCCACAGAGATATAACGCTTAAGTTTTGCTAACACGTTTTTGACTATTTCTTTTTAATAAGTGACTATTGTATAGATCAATTACATTTTTATGTGATTCCAGGAATAGATAAGTATTGTGAAATGTTTTTGCCAAGAACAGCATATTATACATGTTCAGCACTTTTACATGGACTTTAAAGGGAGATACAGTATTTTCATTTACCAGTGTAATTTGTGTGTATGTATGTTTGTGTATGAGGCATTTTCGAATGCAATAATTTCTTTTTTGCTGTATAATTTTAATGTACCTTGATGCTAACAAAAGTCTTATTGGTTGGGGTACGTGGAGAATACTTGAACTGGAATAAAAGTTTACAGACTCACTAAACATATCTATGTGTGTGTTTTAGTATGTCAACTGTGTTGAAGATTAGTTTGTTATTACAGTTTCTGTTGATACAGTTAGGTGTGATATATCAGGTATTACTTAGAATTTAAAGCGCTGTTTGACCAAAGATTAAATGATTTAACTGTTCAACCTGATCTGACTGCAAACAGAACACAGAATGACTTTAATTTTGGTTCCAGTAATTGTTACATAAAATAAATGCACAGGTAGACAACTATTCACCTTTCTCCTTCCTTTAATACTGCCTTTCATGGCTTGCTTAAAAAGAATGAGTGTGACAAGCTCCAAACCCTATGAGCAATATTGCAGATGCTGATGCAAAATGTATTATGTAACATCACATTAAAAAAATTATGAATATTTAATAGTCACTTTTAGAATTATATAGGATGCATACGATATATGATCCTTTAATATTTTTATTTTAAAAGATTTGTTTATATAGTTATGGAAAATAGGTTATTATTCTTTAAAAAAAATATTGTGAGTCTATTGTTTGAATATGATTGAGCAAAGGTAATAAAAAGGCTCTTTATATTTATGCAGTTGTGTTGAATGCCAACACATAAAAAATGAAGTGACATGATCAAATAAAGGCTAAGAGTATTAATTAATTGCTCTGGATAAAAGACCTTACTTTCCCATCATAAGTAAAGCCAGTTCCTGTTTAATTAATATAGCCCAAGCTTGTCATTTTTGATTTATCACAGCAATGATATGGTATAAAAAGGTGTGAGAGTGTCCAGTTGGCTACTGGTTGAACTGATCTCTCATTTGCACTTGCTTTAGCTGGATCTTGCTGGACAACATGGTACAGTACAGCTTATTAGGTCTTTTCATTCTTAATGTATAATACAGTGTTTTAGAAGTATTTGCTACAGCAAAATACTGCCTTTGATATCAGCTCTTATATCAAATGGGGAGTCTTAAATTACAATTTGACTTGCTGGAACACTCATTTTTAATACGCATTTCATCTATCATTATTATATTTATTGGGTCATGTCTTGACATTTTTAACATCTCTTTCTCTTCTCAGGTGTGTTTGCTGAGAGTGTGTATACTTCTCTTCACGGTGGTCTCATGTAGTGCCGAGTGCTACATTCAAAAACCTGAAGTGGATTTGTCATCTGTCGACGACATTACAAAACATATGCAAGGTAACCAAAACTGTCCAAAGCTTTTATTTCTGAAATACATTTCCCCTAAACAAAATATGCAATATGTTCTTTGAATGCTATCTTGCAAAGATAAACCACAGCTGTTTTGTAAGCTCTACAGTATCTAATGTCCAGTTTTGTTTTGTTTTGTTTTTTTAATTGTCAATTATCATAAATGACAATATTTTACATTTACAGTTTTATCTATGATCCTGTCTGTGTGTGTTGGTTTACTTAGGTTGTGTGGACTCTGATGGAGTAATCCATCACTTCAACTCTGAGTGGGAGAAGGACTGTTACAACTGTACTTGTGCACTAAATGGCATTACATGCTGTAACAAGTACGTTTAACAGACTTACTATATTTTGTGCTTTCATGACCATTCAGTTTTCAATAATCCTGTGTGTGTGTGTGTGTGTGTGTGTAGGATCCCAACAGCAATAGAGCACCCTGATCAATGCGAGATGGTGGTAGACAAAACAACCTGCACCTTCACTCTAGCACTTGTTTCAGACCACAGCAAACCATGCCCATTTGCCTAAAACAACTAGACGTAATCGCACACCTGTGGAATAAGTTTCTGATAACATTACAGAGAAAATAAAGGCTTAACTGTATGAATTGATATTTTGATTAATGATTTATTTAATCCACTGTAAATGTGCAGAATATATTAGCAGTGGTGGACAGTAACGAAGTAGTTGTAATTCGTTACTGTACTTGTAAGTACATTTTTCAAGTATCTGTACTTTACTGGAGTAGTTTTATTTTCAGCAACTTTTACTTTTACTTCACTACAT
>JAUCMT010000036.1:6389985-6409607 GCA_032357475.1 Enteromius thamalakanensis
GCTAACATAGCATTAAAATAATGTTTCACGGTTAAGTGTGTAATTCGTCAGATTAGTCTAATAGAATGCAAAAGACCGTTTGATCAGGTTGTTAAAATAAAGACAAAAAAACCCTCACCCTTTAGTTCAGCAACAACATCTCTGCTCTGACCAAAAGTGATGGAACAAATGCAGCGCATTGAGCTCTCTCGGCCATCGTAAGAAGGTTAGAATTTTTTTTTTCATAATTAAGATAATACATTAAATAACATGATAGGATATCAAGCAGAAAAATAAACTGTTTTGTACAGCAAAAAATAGCTGGACATGGATGAGACCGGAAACTGCCATAAAATTTACAAATGGCAGCACCCATTTTTGCATCAGGAAAAAGGTGGATAGTAAGGCCTTAATTAGCTGGTTCAGGTGTGTTTAATTATGGTTGGAGAAAAACTATGCAGGACACCAGCCCTGAAGACTGAGTTTGGTGACCCCTGGCTTATATCAGCATCAATTGTTCCACTCCAGTGCCAACACTTTCATGCAGATGCCATCCCTAAACTCTTTTAACCCAAATGGCAAAAAAAAGAAAAGAATTTTACATACATGTTTTAAACATCACATTGAAAAGATTGTCTAAATCTCCAAAATATATTACAAAATGTTCCTCAAAGGGCCAAAAAAAGTCATTTGCAATCTTAAAAATATATTTTTGACAATTAAATTAGATTGTCAATGGATAAGTAAGCATATTTATTATTCTACTGAGTGTCGATTCTGATTGGTCCAGAAAGGATGATGTGACTCCTGATTTCTCAGGACCGAATCCTCTGTGTCATAATATCAAATTATTTAATGCACACTGATTATGTCTCTTGTAGAGTTTTAGATTACAAAATTATTTTACTCTTTGGAATCTTATGGAATATGGACAATACATCAGAAGGAGATTTCTCAGCTATGTACTTTTTTTTCACTCAAACACCATGAACGCTATAAGGAATAAATTAGACAAAGGCAACATTTGCATTTTAGACATTATCTCTTCTTCTTTGAGGCACAGAGCTAAGTTTGGAGGTACTGGCAGTGTACAAATGCCTGGAAATTGCAGCTAGCTAAGCCATAATGCTAACCCTAGTAATGCAAGCTAAAACCCACAATAAATCTGAATATACCTGTCAGCTTATATTGTCAAGCTGCTGCCTAAAAAGGGGAAAACTGACTATATCTACTGGGCAAACAAAACTGCGCTGGAGGCTTTTTTTTCATTCTGCTGTGGCTTATATTTGTGACTCATCCTTCCAAACAAACGCACACACAAATAAAATCATCACAAGACATTTTCTAAGATACACTGTCTGAAATATGTTATTAAATTTGTAGTTTTTCAGAACTAATCTGTTAAGATTGTGATCTGATGCCAGGCCTTATAACTCATCTGTCTGTCACAAAGACATGAGTAATATGTTTGTATGATAAAGGGGTTCTGGTGCAATCCATTACTACTTATTTATTTATTTCACAAGTGCATTCTCAATGGTAGCAACCACATTTTAAAATTATTAAAATTTTTGATTCAGTAATGCATAGTTGTAACATAATAAACTGAAATAATTTTTTTTTTTATTGTTGTAATTGTTTGGAAAATGTCTCTTCTGATTCAAACACAAGCCTCTTATTCCCTTATACAGTCATACTTTATTTATATACTGTTCTGATTGACAGAATTCCATTATAAAAGCTTACCTTTTTTGATCATGTGTAAGTATGCTCTCATTAATATGTTAATGCATTCGGCAGCCAGCAACATCATAATTACCCAAACATGTCTAAACAGATTTGAATGTCTGAATTGAATGTGACTTATTTTTGTGTTATATATTTCCAGGTTTTGTGAAACATTATAAATGTTTACTGTATCGTTGTTCTGTATCGTTGTAATGTCATATCCATGGGTGGAACATCAATAAATCTATTTTATGGGCAATTGGGATGATACCAAATGTTGTAAAAGGGAAAGCAGAGATTTAGAGGGAGAACTGAGGATAGATGAGTTTAATATGTATTTTCCTGGGACTGTACACTTGGCTCATGCTATAAGGTTCTCACTTACGCGTCTGTTTGTCTGTATTTCTTCACTACACCTAAAATTGTTTTGATGCTGTTTACTTTTTGTCAGAACGTTAGCACATAAATGAAAGGAAAAGTGCTGTTGTAATTTACTTACATTTATAGTACATTTTTATTACAACATTGTCTCCTTGCACTTTATCTAATGGCCTGGAGTTATATATTTTATATATATATTATATATATATTAGTACAGTAATGTGTCTGTGCATGTTTATCTGTCCACAGGTCATTTAAATCAACAAGTTTAAAAAGTACTTAATGTATGTTTTTCTTGGCAGCAAAATGATACAGGGCATAATATGCCAAGTGCAATTTAGAAAAATTTGAAAATTAGAAAATTTACTCATTTTAAAAACAATACAGGTAAATAATAATTATTTTTTATTTTTATTATTTTATTTAGTTAACAGGGACATTGGGAAATACTAGAATTAGCCAATATTTTTCATCCATAGTCCCTGGACATAATGTTACTAGTCACCCTAAAAGGATGCATTTAAACTTAACATTTAACACTTACAAAGCACAACCCATAAAACAATTTTAAAAATTGTTTAAAAATTAAAAGCAATCTATAGAATAGAATAATTAAAAGAAATACATACAACGCAAAAAAACAACCCAATATATTAAAATTTTTATGATGACACAACTAAGTACTAATTAACCATTTATTTTTTGAACCCGGAATACCTTATATGACAACGCTTGGAAACAGTTTATAGTAAAAAACATTAAAAAAAAAAACATAAATTTATATTTTAATATTGTTGAATTGGTCGTTTTATTGTTAAAAATAATATTTAAAATATTCTATTAAAAAAATATTTAATATACATTACTGTAATTGGCTGATTACTCTGTTGATATTGTAATGCTGCCTGTCTGTCATGTTCTTATCGCTATGATTGGCTAATTACCCGGTCAATCTGATGATGCCCAGTCGCCCGCCCCTCATGTCCTCTTCATCGTGATGATATCCTGTCAATGCTTTAAAATCCGCTTTTCTAGAGACGTTCCTTCACTCACTCAAACGTCAAAAAGGGTGCAAAAAAAACTGAGCACGACATTATTAGTGAGGGAGTCTGTTTTATTGATCCCTCATCTCGGTTAAGGATGCACCTTAATTCTGACCATTACCTGCAATGCTTAGTAGAGTGCACATTTTTAATAGAATTCTAAAAGGGTTAGTTCACCCCAAAATTAAAATTATGTCAGTAATTACTCAACCTTATGTCGATCCAACTGTTTATATCCAACCAGATATTTTTAAAGCCATCTGGCACTGCATAGACAGAAACACAACCGAAATGTTCCCAGCTACAGAAACGTTTCTTTAAAAATATCTTAATTTGTATTCCGAAGATGAACGAAGGACTTACAGGTTTGGAACGACACGAGGGTGAATAATTACTGCAACTGACCGTATAATCTTCAATCACAACAATATTGACTCTGCCTCCCTCTTCTGGTCACCATTGGAACAGTGGGAATGGTTGAGCTCTTGTTTTACAAGATGCTGTACCAACATACCTCTCCACTGGATAGTAAAGCCACCAGTCTGTGTCGAGATTGTACTTTTCAGCTAAAGTGAATAGTACTTTCAAATTGCTTATCACGCTTACTGAAAAAGATTCAGCGTTTCTATAAACTTTTAGGCATCACTCCTGAATTAATACATTTATCCTAAAGAGGGTGCTATTGGTCAGGTCAGTCTATTTTTATGTCTATTTTTTATATTTATTTAAATAGCATATAAAAATACATGTATGCAGATATGATCGAGGATGTATTTTCTGTTGTAATAATATAGATTGTTTTGAACTTTGCATCAGGAGGATTCCTGTCAATCTTCATTACAGACATTAAAAATATTATTATATTATAATAATATATTTCTGTTCAAAAAAATAATATATTTCTGTTCAAACTTAAATCAGTTTGTATATACACTTTTATGTGTTATTGGTAGGCAATGATAATTTCTGTTTTTGGCCCTGTGCTATGGGAGGGTGTATTAGAGGCCAGAGTATTAATAGCATGGAAGTATTTATAGGGTTTGTTTACTGAGCGACCAGACAGTCCACATTAAAAATACATAAGGGCATCTCTCTTTCTCTGTCTCTCTCTCACACACACACACACACACACACACACACCGTCTATCTGCCTGCTATTTTCCACTGCTCTGAATGGAACATGCCAATACTAATATCTTGCAACAACATGACAAGGTAAATTTCCTGATGCTGACAGCATACACACACCAGTCATACAGCTGGTAAATATTAAGACTAGTAAATAAATCCTATAAATAAACATAATTCAGAGATATTACTGTGACAGATCTTTACTGATTATAGCAAACCGTTTGTGTGTCTTAAAATGCAATTGTCAATGAGATTTACCGACTAAACAAGGAACCAGGAAGCTGTCATTAAGTGATCAAACAGCAACATATCAGCAACAGACACGTGTAAGGAAAAGGTGGTTACTGATGTTCATGATATCAAAGATGTTTGTCATAAATCTTTTTATTGTCACTTAAAAATGAACATAGTACGGTATAAAACAAACTCACTGCAATAAAAGAACAAGACAGATACATCCTATAGGGGAACAGTGTTACAGTTTATATAATATTATTTTTGCACCCTGTCAAAATGTTTACTCGACACAAAGCAAGTCTTTGGTCAAAAGTCTAGTGGCTTTTCTTAACATTCATTTATACATAATAAATTCTACAACATATATTGACATGAAATAACGACGCTGGCACTTCACATATACAGTAATAAAAGATACAGTGTTGTCAGGGACCAGCCTGATGAAAAAACTGGAGGACGACGGTATTATCAGGCACACATATGTGAATACATTGCATGTCACAGATTCAAACTCTTTCTGCATCCTTTTTTTTTTTTTATTCTTTCTTTCAACATATTCTTATATTTCTAAATGACTAATCTTTAGTGATGCAGAACATGCTGAGGTATGTCTTAAAAAGAAATGTGGCTAAAGCTAGTCAATTTTAAAATAAGGCCTCTATCAGTTAAATGAAATTTGCTGTCACTTTGGTTTTACAGACGATAAAAGTGGATAATGCACAGGAAAATGTTGACAAAACTGTTAAAAAGTGACAAAAATAGAAAGATAATGTGCAGTTACTATTTACGTGCATTAAAGTGCAATTCCAAGTCTGCGTTACCCTAGAAATACCAAAAGAAATCTTTGGATTTTCTTAAATCTTTTTTTTTTCATAGTAAGTGCAGTGTTAAAATAAAACCTATTCACAAATTATATAATTCTCTAAAGCTTTCGGTCAAAAATGTTCTCATTAATGGAAATGTATATTCAAATGTTGGTGATATCTACGTGCAACACAGGGAGACCGTTCATCTAAGAAAGTAAAGTTAACACAATTCAAGTGATCAAGATCTACAAAAAACAGCTTCTGTGTCCAGTAAACAATCTACTGAATAAACTATTAGCGAACCACTATATAAGCCTCAAAAATGAGGCAGTCTTTATAAGCATCTAAGAAAAATGAATATGCCCTATCAAAAATGGCAAGTATCCATGAGGCATGTAAAAAACCTTTTCGCACTGAACAAAAAAAGTTTGGCACCATGAGAAGTCCCCTGGCAAAACCGTACCAGGTAAGAAAACCGTAAGAAAGGCCAAGCTCAGCTAAAGACCTTTAAGATATTGTTCAAGCCACAGAGGCTACTTTGTCACAGTCAAGAGTGGGCTTTTGAGAAGTGTTGACATCCTCTTTTGCAGGAGAGTTTCCTTCCTCTGACGTCCTGTTCCAGCAAGGCAGAGTGGCCAAGAACAAAAACAAACCAGACACTAAAACACAAGTACCACTGAAGTAGAATGCCAAATCATATGACTGAGTCCAGTCAAAGAACCAACCTGTAAGAAAAGAAAAACAGAGACACCATCAGTAAAAGTGTTCGAAAACTGTATTTTTCCTTGGTACTTTTCTGTTCGTGCAAGTTTTTGTCTTCAATTTTAAATCATTAGCTGCTTCTTACCTACAACAGGTGGCCCGAGGGTGATTCCAAACCCTCCAAAGCACATGAGGATTCCGTGAGCCTGACTGAGTCGTTCAAGGCCCACGATCTTGGTAGTGATGTAGGATGTAAGAGACCAGTTCCCTGAGAAAAATCCAACCACGGCCGACAGAACTTGCAGACCTATGTAGCTTTTAGACACAGGAATAAAAAGCAGAGCTGCTCCAGTGCATGTCAGCGTCAGGGCATACAGGTACAAGCTGTTCACCCACTGCATGTCTGCCAGGACGCCCAGGACCAGCTTACCGATGCCTGTTGTCATTGCAACGATGGAGACAAGGGGTATTAGTGCAATCCCATCGATAAGCCCCTCGCTCTGGGCTACATCCTCCATGAAGAGCACAGGTGGAAACGCCCCTAAGCTGAACAGGAATATGGCGATGCAGAAAGCCATGAAGACACGGTCTTGTAGGAGCTCTACAGTCTCGCACAGGTAACGTCCATAAGGACGCATTCGTTTCTTGATGGCTCGCGCTACAGTAGAAGAGGAAAATATACCACCTTTTCTTTCCCCTTCACTTTCTTGCAGCTCGGTGGGTTCTTTGGGGATCAAAAGCTTAATGGTGGCTGTGTTATTGGCCGAGTTAAGTGTGGTTTTGAGATCAGAGTCAATGATAATGGCAGTAGGTTTGGTGTAGAGGGTTTCTGGTTCCTCTGTACGCAGTAGAGCAGCTCTCTGTTTTAGGTAGTAACCAGGTAAGTTCAAAGGTCGCATTGGCCCAGCACATGCCATCAAGTTGAGCGCCAGCGCTCCAATGATAAGCAGGCAGCCCTCCAATCCAAACAACTCAATGAGCTCATTCTGGAGTGTGGCATAAGTGAACCCGCCCATACTTGTACCTAAGAACAATGAACATAATTAACCTAAAGAACCCAAAAAAATTGAGTGCTTTTCTTGCCATTTTTTAAATGTTTTTTAGTGAAATATTTCATTTATTTTATACATTTTTTTCACTCAATTTTCAAAAAATACTTTTAATAGTTCTTCAATGCAATTAAATACCAATACTACAAGCTATCATTTTACATTTTATTAAACATTTTATTCCACACCTGTTGTGACAATGCCCAGTGCTAGGCCACGCCTCTTGTCAAAGTACTGGCAGGTTATAGTCAATGTGGCAGCATAGACAAGTCCGCAGCCAATGCCTTAAAAACAAAAACATAATTTATTCACATTGAATTTATTCACACATTTAAAATCTCTAAATATAAATTTAATGTCAGTCCGAAAAACTTTAATGTAAATATACATTATAGACCAAATCAACGATTGAACCAGTGATGTCATATGGACTATTTTAATGCTGTTCTTACTGGGCCATAAAATGTTTCAGTTGCATTGCTGTCTATGCAGGGCCAGAAAGCCCTTGGATTTCATTAAAAATATCTTCATTTGTGTTCTTAAGATAAATGAAGGTCTTATAGGTTTGGAACGATGGGCGGGTAAGTAACTGATGACAGAATTGAATTTTGGTCGAACTATCCCTTTAAGTACAGTATGTATGAAGTTGATGAGTCAGAATAAATAGTGCAAATTTAAAAAAAACTTATATATTATATACTTCTGATTGAGTCATCAACGGAAGTAAAATTGTTAGGATGACTCTAGTGTATGTCAAGTAACTCCACTGAACTTGATCATGCTATTGTATTTGTGGGTAGCACATTTTTGTGTGTTCAGTGGGTTTGTTGGTGTGTGGTGTATTTGATCAAAGGTCTGCACAGTAAACGGTGATGGTGCCATGGTTTCAAAATGTAAACTGTCACTGAAAGTTGTATAATCATAATTAATAGCAACCCTGGCACACTCTGACATTATAAAAACTGTTCAGCACTTCCCGTTCTTACTGAGAATCCTGGACATAAACTTACTCTCACTCTCTATGATGTGAGAAGATAAACACAAGGCATATTCATTAGCTTTAATGGTTCAAAAAAACATAAATGCATCTGTTTCTACTAGCAAACTGATATTCATTCAATGCTAATGATAATTGTATTATCTTACCGACAACAATGCCATAGGAGAAGATGAGGAAAGAGACACTTGGAGCAAAAGCACTCAGCATCAGGCCTCCAGCCACCATCACACCGCTGAAGACAGTTACAGGCCGTGCACCAAAATTATCCACACAAGCACTGCACACCGGACCTACAAAGAGAGAAACAGGAATCATATTGATACGCTAAATAAATAAATAATTTCATAACCTACCAACAATTTAAAAAAAAAACCTCTAAAGTTATCTTTGCCTCAGGTACTTGAGTACTTTTTTTTGCTGCTTTTGTTTTGAATCTTTTCTATTGATCTGAATCATTGTGTTTTATTTTATTTAATTTTTTTTACCTTGCACTGTTATAATTATTCACCATTTTCAATGCTGAACTCCGATGCCCAGGCAATGCACATTATTTGTCTTGGCAATAAGCATAACCTGAAATCCTGAATTATACAAATGTTGGCAATATAAAATAATATAATAAATAATTTAAAAGTATACATACTGTACTAGTCTAATATTAAGATTTATTACACAATAAATTATTGGTACCATGTCTCCTTAAAGAACCAACAACCATGTTGTCCTATTAAACAGATGCTCACTCTAACTTGGTCTTAACAGACACAAAAATAGACCCTGTCATATATAGTGGTGAAGAGAATGTGTTTGTCTATCTATCATTAGAAATAACAAATGACTCAGCATTGGGTTGCTCCTAATATTGGCCAAAATGCTTGGACTCTGGAGAGTATCTAGTGGAAACACTGTGTGTGTTTGTGCCATCCAGACTTAATAATTTCAGCTTCTTTATTTTGACGGCTCATTAGGTTCTGTACTGTCTGGTATGGGAAACATTATATCACCTAACATCACTGCCAAATGCCCTCATACTCACCACAAACTACAGCTGAACCAAAACCATCCGATCCAAAGCAACCAGAACTCCATCAAGCAGAATGAAACAATGAATTATAAAGTAGCCAGTATAATCAGATTAGCACAACTTTCTCCTCTGTTGCCCTTTCACACGTGTGTCTAATCAGGAATCAATTGGAGCGTGATAGACATCTCCCTCTAGGCAGTACTGAATAAGATATGTGTGTGTGTTTGTTTCACAGACCAGCTCAGTCACAACTTAGTAAATTACTCTTCTTCTGAATCAGCATGACCAGGACACACAAACACTACTCATGCTCGCACATAACCATGTCCCTGACAGGCATGTGGTGTCATGACTTTTCCTACCATGACGATGAACTATACAGCTATGTCTGTAAACAAAACCTGACACCGTCGAAACCCAAACACTTACAACTCTTTCTGCCCTTTCACTCTCTAAAGTAAAGTTTAGTGGATGTTCTTCTGGACTTGTCAGTATGACAGCTGCAATGCAGACAGCAATGACCAAGTAGTACACGAAGGTCATATAAACATGTAGATAATTTCTCTATCTGTCAGCATGTTGTTTTATGAAGAGGGCTTTGAGTCAGTACACTGAGTCAGCAGCATTCTATGGGAAAAAGAGCAGTATTTTTTTTGTGTGTTCGGTTATATGTCAGATTAGATGTAGGACACTTAGAACATAGAAACAGGTTTG
Organism: Enteromius thamalakanensis; assembly: GCA_032357475.1. Taxonomy (NCBI): domain Eukaryota; kingdom Metazoa; phylum Chordata; class Actinopteri; order Cypriniformes; family Cyprinidae; genus Enteromius; species Enteromius thamalakanensis. The sequence continues at coordinate 6,399,780 of JAUCMT010000036.1, forward strand.
TCTTAGTATTTTTTGTCTATTAAAAATAGGTAAACAACTAAAAACAGACATGTTTTGACGAAATTGCAATGCAATTGCATTAAATACCAAGAAAAATCTTGAAATTATTTTATTTGGCACATTATTGTGGTAACTTACAATAAAGTTTCCATTGTTAACATTAGTTATCTATGTTTTTAACACAAACTTAATTTTATTAATTACCATGAACAATTAATGCTTTATATTCCACAGTTCATTTTAAACAAGACATTGTAAAGTGTTACCATAACTGCTTTTTTCTTGGTTATAGCATAAATCTAACAAAGTCCAGTAGATGTAAAACTTACATTACAGTTTTACTTGCAAAGTTAAATAGTCATGTTCACGGATTATGTTTATAACTGAATAAGTAACTTTTCTGTGCCATTTCCTTTTTTCTCTTGTACTATTTCAAAATGTTGAAGCATGTGTGATAATGTGCATTACATAACAGCATCTGAACTCTTACTGTTTGTACAGGCTGCTTTTTATTTAGAAACCTGCACACTCTCTTTATCTCTCTCTCACACACACACACACACACACATAAGAGAGAGAAATGATCAGTACTCACTGGTGATGAGCGCCACACCAGACACCATGGATCCGACCCAAGCTGTCATGCCTTTTCCCTCCTGGAAGGCACTGAGCCACTCGGGGTACAAAACCCCAACAGACTGGGGGGATCCAAAGGACAAGAACTGGGCCATGAAAGAGGCCACCACAATCATCCATCCCCATCCACCATCTAAAGCACCTTCACCCTTAACAGCACCCATTTTCAGCACTGACTTACGCTGACTTCACTTGGCACACAGACCTTCAGAAAAAAAGGGAGAAACATCAGTTTGATAGTGTCTAGCTCACATCACAGTGACAGCAGTGTGACATGCTATCATTTATGCAATAGTCTAATATGCAATCCTATATTTAACTTTATACAAAAATTAGTAACTTCTTTTGTTTCGTTGTATACAAAAATACAATTGAAAAAAAAAAAATAATAATTTTTATTTTTGCTTAATCAAACGAATCTAAACCAATTATACCTATGCCTATGCGTGTTATTTGTCAACTACCAGAATAAGATGTGAAAGCTATAACTTAAAACATAAAACTGTGAGACTTACGGCAGGTGGATGTGGATGTTGCTCTTGCTTGGAGAGCGCGGTGCGCTGAACCGCTCGTGCCCGGTAGAGCAGGCCAGTCTCACGCGCTTCTTTGCTGAATACCTTCTTGAGCTCAGCATTGCGCGCCGCCTAGTTTTGAACTATTCTGGAATGAGACCACACCTCGAAGGTGGAGAGACCACTGACCGCACTGCCTTTATATCGCCCCTTTTCCTTTAAATTCGTCCGTTTCACTTGACATCCCGCAGTCGTGAAAAGAACAGGCGTCATTCGCGGCGCGCAAAAGCATCTTTACCTCCAGCGCGCGAAGAGCAACAAACGGAAGCGCGCCAGTTTCTCTTCAACTGCAGTTCGCCACCTAAAAGTTAACAGCTTTTTGATTTTAAAGAAAAACATTCAAGTCGATGCGTTATGGTGCACATGCTTATTAGACAATATTATTTTTATTTTTAAAGTTGGAAAAACGTGCGCCTTACCAACAGAAGAGCTGATAGAAGTGGTTACAGGACAGGTGCATTCAACATTACAACGCCATTTCTCCACTGTAGCCTACTTGATAAAGCACCTATGTAAGTAAGGTTGGACATTGCAGCCAGTACACGGGCATGCACTTTTCTCAGCATGCGTTCTTGTATCACGCTAAATAAAGAACCAGTTTGAAGCTGTTCCCACCGGCTGGACTTGTGAGTCACGGAGAGATCAGCCGGCTCAGCAAAGAACAACTCAATCTCTTTTGCTTTTGCTCTCTTTAAGGTTTTTATATTCCCTCCAAGAAAAACTATACTGATGCTTGTAAATGTTGAAGAAAAAATATTATTATTAATAATAATAATAATAATAGAGAATTTTAGAATTTGTAGAATGTTGTAGAGTTTGTAATGCTAACTATTATAATATATGCAATAAAAAAATTAAATCTGTAGGAGGTTTGCATCACAATCAATTTTAACCTCTATGTTACTACACTTATTTGGAGGCAGTAAAATAAATGACATAAAAGGTATGGAGGCGCAAACATCGGTTTGATGTCGTTGCTGATATTGAAGGACATTTTCAGACACTGCAACAGAGCAAACCTCATATAGGACTAAACTACGGTCATAGGTTTAAACTTCTTCCCACCCTTCTACATCTCTCATCTCTGGGTGGTCGGCTGAACTTTTGTGCTGGGTGAGTGCATGAGGGTCAGACGGCTTGGGCTCTAAGCCCACCGAGATCCTGTTCCTGCTCTGTGCTTGTACTGGTTCCCACACACACATAAAACAAGAGCTTCGGTCTCCCCCCCACCCTGACTCTGTAATCCTCTCTGACATGAAAAGAGAGCGAATAGAAAGAGAGACAGAGAGAACAGAACAGTTAATTGCATTTTCCTCATATCACCTTTTTGGACAACATTTCTTCTTATGTGGCATGGCTGCAGCCTGCAGGGATCTGGGAAACCACTGGGATACTTCTGGAAGGAACATAACCTTGGCTCTAGATTACATTTGGATTAAAAAGTCTGCTTAATAAGAAAGTATAGAGCTTGACATTATGGACAGACCGAGTTCATCTACAGTACCAGTCGAGTTTAAACAGCCACTTAGACTTTATTATAGCTTTTAGCAGTAATAATCAATTAAATAGTAAATGAGCATATTAAAGAATGAATAATGACTGTTTTATGTTTTTCCATTTTAGATGTAGCCGCTGTTTGATTTTGCTAACACTGCTGCACACTCTTGGCAATCTCTCAAAACTTCACAAGTAGCCACTTCAGATGCTTTTCCAACAGTCTTGAAGTAGTTCCCATGCATGCTAGGTTGGTTCTTTTCCTTCACTCTTTGTTCTTGTTTTTTTTATTTGAAAAAAATTAGTAAAATGTGTCCAAAAGCTACTGTACATCTCCTCTAAAGCTTTAACTGTCTCTCAATGTTAATGTTCAATCTGAATGAGACTGTGAGAAGATTGAGTCTTAGCAGAAATAGCTTATTTTATTTTGTTTGGATTTGCTGTTAAGTCATGTTAACTAACCATACTTAAGAGCTTTTTTGTAGTTTTTCTTAAATGAAATAGATTCATTTGTGTAATGAGTGTAATAAGAGCAGAACAGCAATATTGCAGGAAATCTGGAAAACAAAAGCTGCGAGTGTGACATGATCTCCATGTTTACTATGAGATTTCATTCCTCTTTCAGGAATGCTGACTCGACTATAGCATGGCAGGAGAACATAGACCTCAAGTGACCTGTGTGATATCCTGACACTCCCTTCCCTTTCCCTCTTGTTCTCCATTATCCACTTGCTTACACATACAGCATCTCCTGATGTTGACAAGCTTGTTTTGCCACTCCATTCTTAAACAGATCAACAGCAAATCAAGGGAACGGTAAGAAAAGGCATGCCTACTCCAAAGACTGATCCAGGGCAGTGAAACTTTCAACACTGCTGTAGAGCTTCACAGTTTAGTTGTTGTTTGTTTTATAGGTTCACGTGTACCAACAAGAATTGTAAATCGTTACAAGCACCCCTGCTTGTTCCCTACCTGCTAATGCAGTCACATGGGTATATCTATTCATGCTTTTTCATAACCTAAACAGACTGAACTGCAGGACTTTAATTGTTCATCGAATCTGTCATGTTAGAACTTGAGGGTCGGTTTCACCCCCTTGACCACCCTAGCCTGACAGAACCGGTCTGAACCAGGTGAGAGTAGCCGTTGCCAGAGAGAAAGCGGCACAGGACAGCTTACGCTGAAATACTTGTGCAGGGATTACCACAGCACTGGATGTGTGTGTGAGAAAGAGCACTTTCTAAGAAGTCTGGAGTTTGCTAACTAGGCTGGAATACTGTGGTGGGGGATTGATGTACAGTATCAAACAGGTTTGTAATATTACCTGACACCTTAAGACGACTGATGTCATGAATGGTCATCTGTCTGACTCAATAAAAATGCAGTCGTCCAATGACAACAGCTTCAATCAAGACACAGTTCAAATTAGGCAATGTGTTTTACAGGTTACTGTTCTCACTCTTTAGTAGCTGAGTGAACAGATAAAAGAGGTTAAATGTTACATAATCCTACTCGTAGATAACTCTTATTGACACTACAAGTACATGTGCTTTGCGATACAGATCAAGACATCTTGGTAATGATTAAAACCTAAAGGACATTTTGGAATGAAAAATTTGGAATGAAAATTTAACACTAATAATTATACACATCTTTTTTTAATTTATTTATTACGTTTATTTATGAATTGAAATTTAGAAATTTATTAATTTATGTATTCCTTCGCAGAAAGGGGTCTGGCTACAAGGACATTTTTTTGGGATGAGAAAAATAAATAAATAGCAGGATGTGTGACCTTTCAATCATGACTTCTGAATCCTTTCCCCTTGGATCTGACTGAAAAAGAAAAGAACCTTCAAAAATAACAGTATCTTTAACAATCCTTTAAAAAATCCAGTGAGGATAAAACAGCGCTATGAGATGAACTTAAACTTGGACACATTTCAGGTATGAAAATAAATAAAATCACACACACAAGATGTATTTGTACAAGCATTTAATCATGTTGAGTTAATTGTTCAACAGTACCATGTTTTGTTGCATCAACATGTCGTGTTTAGGTGTTATATGACACTGGCATTAAGCAAAATTCGCCATCTGAATAAGCGTTCAGGGCACTCACTTTACAGCGAGGGCTCCGAGAGAGGTTGAGCTGCTGATCAGAAACCAGTACGGACTTTGTTTTCATAGTGGGTCATGTTTGGATTCTAGCAGAGAGAGACTGGTCCCCGACCAGCAGTCTTGGGAAACCTCTATGGCTGTGCAGACACACACAAACACCCGCACACACAAACACTATAATCCCACTATAATACACACGCAGAGAGGCAACGAGTGCTGTTTCAGTACATTTCAGTCTGTCTTTACCATCTACATGCTGCCAACGAGCCACACGCACACACGTCTGTTTACAAACAAAAACGGCCTAAAACAAACAGACAGACAATAAAACAAAAGAAATAAGTTTTACTGCCGCGCACAAACGGCAAATGTGCTGGGATTTCTTTTCGACTTCTATGAAGATGCACTCATAAAGATTTATTCAACTGAGTGTTGAGTTGTTTATTAAATGGAAAATTTCAATTACATTTAACAGTCAATCTGTTAAAACAAATAAGATTTAATGGGGGCAGAGAAAAAAAAAATCTTCCCACAAAAAAGGGAAAAAAAAGACCATGCATATGCAGCTGACAACCCTCTTGAGCAACCTTCCCATCTTTTCCTGAACCAGCTTGATCACTTTACAGAGAAAAAAAAAACACGAAGAATAACAAAATTTAACGGCATGGGGCTGGTTATGGATCTGTCAGTTGGCCAAGCATCTACACCTTCTCCCTTTTGAGATTCCCAGTCCTTTCACTCCCCAGTTCAACGGTCCTCTAATTCCATATCCGCTCCAATCCCTTCCAACCTTTGCCCAGTGGAAGATCACCGAGTTGTTGTCATTGTAGTAGTAGTGTAGCCTAGCTTGGAGCAGCCTAGCTTAAGGTAGCGCATGGTGCATGCATTAAGGCTGAGAGGGGGGATTCTGTGATGTCACAGAGTGGGAGGAGCCAGACTGGATCATCGGCTGCGCGGGTGGTGGTGGTGGAGGAGGGTGCTGCACTCCAGAGTGTGTGTTTGGGGAGGGAGGTGGTGTCGGACGCTTAAACTTATCTGGGCTGGTGCTTCTCCTTGGGGATGGCCTCTGTATGACAGGAGGAAATACAAAACAAGCTCATGATGTGATATAATACCACAGGGGGACTTTTAAAGTTATTTTAAATATATATATAGATTAAACAATTTAACAGTTGTACTTTATGACCGGTCATGCTCCTGCTTAACAAAACAATACTAAAATGTACACATAAAATGGTCATTGGCATCATCTCCTCTAGAGTAACTGACACATGAGTGTGTTTACATATGCAAACTGAGTGTGAAAGCGCAAATGTGACACCTTTTTAATGTGTTGGAAGAGTCTGGCTCTGCTGTCAGTCCCGGTTTATCAAAGCAAGCAGACTTTTTAAAGGCACCGCGGGACATGAAAGTGAGCCAGCCACTCTTTGCTAAAACAAACAGATCACTGTTGCTATAGCTAACAGCCCCCCAACAGGAAAATATAATCCACAACATTCAAATAGGTATTAGGAAAGCAAAAAGTGGCAAAAATAATGAGAGTCATGAATTAGCGGCTAATTCGAACCTGTCATTGAACATTATTCTTTAAAAGTCTGAAGTGGTTGCCCGGGTTGTAAGAAGTTCTGTGTTACGTAATCAAATAAGCTCAGCTTCCATATCAGGCCGTATCTATCTATGCTAATACTACCGTAAAAGTTCACAAAACCTTATCCTAGGAATTATTTATTTCTTCATTCCACTTCCCTTTTGTGGATCAATACATCAAAATGTACACTTCAGGATTCTGACGTGTGCACAGAATGTTTCAATCGCTTACAAACTCTTGTGAAATGAGCAAGCAACTAGATGCTGCAAAAGTTGTGTTGATGCTTTTGGTTATTTAGATCGCTATGCAATGGGCCATCCCGTTAAGGGGCGGCAACGGTGAGGTTATGTAATGTGCTTACCTAGTCAGTTCCTTAATCAAAAGACTCTGGTAAATAGAGGGGGTCATATTTGTGCAACAGACAAACATGAGGCTGGACTTATTGCTGCAGCAAAACATAGCTAGTCTTACATTGTTGGCCTTCACTCAACTGGACAATTTCCAGACGGTGTTGCGGAACATACATAAGGTGAAATTGAGACCGGTTGAAAATTATTACTTCACTGCTGTACATTTATAGCTAACTTATTTATCTGCTAGCTAACATTAACTTGATAAAGTGACGCATGAAATCCATGTCGCAGTCACCATTTATTTCAAATGGTGTTAAATGGGTTTAAAAAGAATTACACACCAACACAAAAAAACAATCAAAAGTGATAGCAAAGCTTTTTGATGTTTTGAAAAGATTTAAAAAAAAATTAAAAATAAAGTTCACTTGTTGTAACCATCTTCTAAAAGAATTAAAAAGCATGATCCAAGTTTCCCCGAAAATATTAAGCAGAATAGCTGTATTCAACATTGATGTCAAACCTACATTTCGGGAAGTAGATCTTTCATTTGTATATCAATAACTACAGTGTGACCTCAACTACTCTACAGCTGCCGCGAACAACAGAAAACGTGATGAAAGACTATCCAGGTCTTGTTTGAGCTGGCATAAACCTGATCCTGACACACATATAGAAAACATCCTTAAATTAATTTTTAAACCACTTCTTTGACTTTCCTAACCATTACTGCCATTTGTCATCAGCATGCTTTTTTTTTTAAGTAACATTCCTTGGGAAAACTAAATTTAAAGTGTAAACTAAATATCTAAATTTAAAAACCTAGGCCATCCTCACCTGTATGCACAAAAACATAGATGTTTCTGTTCGGTGAGCTTATCTTATCTGGGTTCCAACCATTATAATATAATTTAATATCTCCCTTACATAGCACATGGCACCTTTGTGTTTATTTTGGGTGGAGTTAGTGTGCTATCTCATCTAACAGGTCAGAATACACTGCAAGGTACACAAAAAGTCTGGATGCAGCTTTTGTGCTTTATCTTATGTGAATGGCTTAGGATTCACAGTACTGGTCTATATGAACTTAGACACAAAATAGGGATGAGGAAGAGCGTTCTGAAGTCGAGTGTAACCAGGTGACTCACAGATGAGTCATCAAATGTGCCGTTTTCAAATTCAGTTAAATAGCGTTACAATGGTTCTTAACTAAAAACAGGCTGTCCACGATACATGCTGCTTCCTGCATGTAAACATATTGCTCAATATCAAGATGAGCTTGAACAGAGTGTTTATATACATATATTTATATGCTAGATGTGTGAGAGTAGGCACCTGTACAGCGTGTGAGGGCCCTGGGTGGATGTGTAGCCCAGGAGACGAGTAGTGGGGGAGTGGTGCTCGGCTCAGCGTGGCTGGAGGGGTGAAACCAACCGTGTGACTAGCGTACGACAAACCTGGAATGGAAAGAGCATCACACATTTTCAACATGATGCTACCCATTACGTGGTCATTTAAAACCAGCACTCTTTAATATTAATCGTTGGTTGTTTGATCTACATAAGCTTGATATACTTGTTCAAAGGTTAATTTTTTAAAAGATTATTTTAGTTTATTACCTAGTTTATCTATTTTATTATTATCAAAACCTTCAATACCTAATGCTAATTTAAAAACCATAAAACATCTACATCAATCTAAGGGATTTATGTTTGTAGAGCTCAAAGGTTAGCCCTCATTTATTGCTTTATATTTCAGAATGAGAAAGCAAGCAAGACTCTAACTTCACATCAATTTACAGTACAGCTTGCATAATTAACACTCCATAAAAACACATTTGTCTAATTATCACCCTATGAACTAATCCAAAGGCTGTGTCGAAAGCCTGTGTTAAAGCCCATTAAAATATATGTGAATCAAAAGCAAACCACATCAAAAAGATTTAACTTAGTTATTATATCAGTTGTAAGTTTTTGAAATGTTTTATATGCTCACCTTTACAATACAGTAAAAACATTTGTTACATGTAATACAAACTACAATGTAAAACAGCTGTTAGTTGTTGCTATGAAAGAGTGATAAATCTTTCAAGTTAACTGTGTGGGCACACACCAGGGGAGATGGGGCGGCTGGAGGAGGGAGAGGGGGTGTAGGGGATTGGGCTGGACACTGTACGAGCTCTCAGTCCCTGAGCCGACATCTCATTAAAATATCTAGAGAGATCGAGAAAGATGGAGAGATGTAAAAAAACTGCAAAACAAAAACATTCTGGCAATGCATGCTTTTCGTTATAATATATTATTTAAAATAACCACGTTAAGCCCAGTGTGTAGTTATTAGTAAGGTTTATCATATATGTCCAGTCATCTTTTGTGTTTGTATTTTAATGCACCTCTCGTCGTCCATCTCAAGGCTGCTTTCACTTTCTGAAAGCTGTCTACACAGTGCCTCCCTTCTTTCCATTTCTCTTTGAAGTTTTCTCTGAAGACGAATGTTCTCTTCCCTCATTTGCCTTTCCTCCTCAATATATTGAGCCCGCTTCTCTGTGTCTGATGGGAGAGAAAGATGATAGAAAACATACAGAAAAAAAATGTTAAAAGACATATAAACTGCCATTTAAACCTGAAACAAAAAATGTTTTAGGATTGTTGAGAAAATTTAATAAAGCACAAGATGCTTTGAATTATATGTAAAATTCAGGATGATACATTTATTACCTCGAAAATACTAAGACGTATGTTAATTCATGCTTAACTAAACCTTCTCATATTCTTATGCTGATATTTATATTTTTAATATGAGATATAACTGACTATGCACTGCTGTGTTAATCCCTGATTAAAGCTTTACTGAGAGTGATACCATGAGATAGAATAAAGCTATTGGCATCTTTCTGCAATGTAAATGGAGATGTCTCCCTCTAGTGGCTAAAACACAATTTAAAGCAGGGGTGTCAAACTCAGTTCCTAGAGGGCCGGAGCCCTGCAGACTTTAGTTCCAACCCTGCTACAACACACATAATATGCAGTTTTGAAGGACTTGATTAGTTGGATCAGGTGTGTTTAAT